>JAOXYJ010828223.1:0-13374 GCA_028566555.1 Lithophaga nigra | reverse complement strand
AAAAATACCAAATTTGTCGTACCCGTAAATAGAGTGGGAAGAATACAAAAGTTGATAAAATCAAGATTGCCTAAGACTATCACCAACAATAATTCGATAGAAAATACAAACGTAGAAGCAAAAACAGACACAAGACGGAAAACTAAAGCTAGGGAAATACGAACTCCCATAACGGTGAGTGACATCAGGTACTCCGGAAGGGTAAACATGTCCTGTTCTACATGTGTTATCCGTCGTATTGCTCCAATTTATAAAACCGGTAACAAGTCGCAAATCAGGTATGGCCAACTACTAATAATGTCGACGCAGGAACATGTCCATAATCATCTGTGATACGAACAATGGAAACTTAGATAAAGTCAAGACAAGTATAAAAAAAACTAGAGTCTCACCTGACCAATTCTAAGTCACTTCCAAGAAGAAGACCTTCAAGTGCTTTTCCCATAGGGTCTAACGTTAAACTATATTCCATTAAGGTGGCGATGTTGGATTTCAATCTGCTCCAGAAACAGTTTTAGTAAAGAATACAATGGACATTTATGGCATGTTAAGCTTCAATCGTCGTAGCTTTTTCCAAGAAGAAGATCTTCATGTGTATTTCCCAATCAAAACACATTATTGGCCCTGGCGGCCATGTTGAAAATCCGATCCGAACGAAAAACAATTCTATAGAGACCCTTCCAATACACATTCCTGCCAAGTTTGGTTTCATCTGGCTTAGTGGCTTATGGGAAGAAGCTTCTAATGTGAAAAGCAAAAGACAAACGACGGTCGCAAAGTGATGGCAACAGCTTACATGGTCCTTCGGACCAGGTGAGCTAAAATCAAGAAAATAGATCACTAAATGCAGGATAAATAAATAACTAGATGTAATATGATACCTAATAATACATGACTTTATTGGTATCAAACGATAAACAACATTCAAATAACATATAATAAGGAGATAATTACAGAAGTTCACTAAATTCAAATATCCAGAGGACAGGACAAGACAGTTTTCAACAAAGAATCTACAAAAACACCAAAGACAAGACCACGACCAATAAAGAATCAAACACAAACGAGAAGACAAACACAGTAACAACCTCAAAAACCAAACTAGAATAGTACGAACTACCACAAAAAACTGAGAGTGATATCAGGTAGTCCGGAAGAGTTACCATGCTACAACTGTGTTACCTATCGCATTGCCCCTTTGTGTAAAGCCAGTCAAAAAGTCGTTAAACAGTCTTATAGACAACGGATAACTAGTACGATACAGGGGACATGTTCGTAAACATCTGTGACACGGACACCCCTTAATGGTTTACCAACTCCTGATGACGACCATAAAATTTTCGGAGTGTTGACATTAATTTATATCTCAATAGACTTGACTGAGTTACTGTTGTGACAGTAATAAATCTTTATAGTGGATACAAGCCCTACAGTAGCGGATAAACTAAAATAGCTTTAACAGTATATACATATATATATATAAAATTTAGCTCTGCTTGTTATATAAGGCCAATTTTTACGTGGCCTTAATGTATAAACAGTTTGTTATTTTGTAAAGTAATTATATAGGCTGTACAGCTTTTAATGACAGTAAATCAAACGTGTGTTTGAACAACATTAGACAGTGTCGTGAGCGATACAAGTTAACATCTCCTGTCATCTATTCAGACTAGATCTAAGCAGTTTCAGTAAGGATGATCACGAACAGATCAAGTTTGTACACATGTTTGTAGGGCCAAGTGACTTTGTTTCCGAAATACAAGTAGTTATACTATATACTTTTCGCCAGAAGGAAGGTACAAAATTTAGCACTACATTATATAAAGTATAAATAAGTTTTTAAGGAGTTGTTCAACACAAAAAATTAAGTTAATTTATTCATTTTTCCACTGGTTCCCAGATAAGATAAACGGACCAGTAAAACCCATTAAAAATCATAAAAGTCAATGGAAAAACAACTCTAGATATTTTGTCAACAATTCTGGCTTTCTCTCGACGCTTGGCACAGCCATTACTTTTTTCTTCACTAGTGTTGTCAGCCTACAAGGAAAGAAAACAATACAGTGAGCAGTATAAAAGTCTTTCTTCTATAATTTGATCAGCGGCAACCCGAACAAGACAACAAAATACAAACGATTGCACTTTCAACACAGAAGGAAATAATATCATACGGCATGAAATAGGAAAAAAACCTTCCCAGTTTTAATCTTACTGATTCAAAACATAAAAGTTAAATTCTTTATGAAGATTAGAACTGGGCGTCGCATCAAGACCGACCTACTGATTGGCCTAATTACTTTTGTGATTGACGCATTTAGCTGACACCATCGTATCATTCATACAGTAAATATTATTATCAAAAGATTTACCACTGAATAGTAATTGCAATTTATTGTGTAAGGTATTAATTTTAGAAATGCTATATTATTAGTAGTACCTGTAAGAAATGATTGTTGTTATTAAAGATATAAATACATTTTAGCCTCGTTTGCCCGAAAGACGTTTGACATGTACCATCTTTCTTGAATGAAATCACTAAAATAGTTGGTCAGTATGACAGATCCTTGAAGAGAAGATTTTAACATAATGAAATTTATTTCAGCCATCCAAATACGCTCATATGCAAAGTCGAGACAGTTAGGAATAGCTATCATACCATTCATACTTACCTTTTTTGAGACGCAATCAGAATCTGTATGCTTCGAACGTCTTTTCTCCTTCCTGTCCAATACATTGACAATTGCATACTCTATCAGTGCAGCAAAGACAAAGAACATACAAGCGCTCATCCAAATGTCGATAGCTTTAATATATGAAACTTCTGGAAGATTTGCACGCGCCCCTGCACTTTGTGTTGTCATAGTGAGTACAGATAGAAGTCCTAGTGTTATTCTAGCCGGAACAGCATCTAGACTTATCCAAAATGACACCCATGAAAGTATTACTATGAGAGCACTAGGGATATACTCCTGAATGAGATGGTATCCATACTCTCTCGTCAAGTGCAGATCCACGGTGATACATGTGTATTTAACTGAAAAGAGAATACATGTGAAAATAATACTAATATATAACGTATATATAGATACGGAACCCAGTCTTATTAGATTATCCAAGCATTCTACGAAACCTCTTTTTAAAATTCTAACATCAATTCTTATTACCTATCATAACACCACTAACATCAGAAGTGGCATGATGTCAATTCTAAAAAAAATATCAATAGACTTTATAAAATTCAGCTCTTTCATTTGCAACATGAAAACTTATTTTTACCATTTACACTGTTTTTCAAGAAAATATGTGACTAACTGTATCTTTGTTTAGGCAGAGAAACAGCTTACTTTGTGCAGAACCATAGTGATTAAAAAAGATATTGACTACATTGCAATTGATACATGATGAAATTCTGATAATTGTTTTCTTTTGATATCATTTACTTTCCACCAAGAACATGAAAAGAGTCAACACTACAAATACAACAGGAAGTTACTTTTTAATGTTAGGTTTTGATGACTTTTGAAACATAAACCAACTGGTTCGTTATAATACTTTGGAGGATCAAGGCATTTTCGTAACTATCTAACTATCACTCGAATAAATATTAAACCAAAACTATTGGAAACATGCATTAGTTTTCAACTAATCTAGTGACAGTTGCATTTTTGATTCTGTATGTCCTAAATACTACCAAAACGTTCCTATCAGCATACAGCATCTCACAGAGGACAGATATGACTCACTATACCTTTAACATATTTGTTGTCAACATAAATCAAATCAAAGTCGGTCTTATCGTAAGTAAATTTGCCAATGTTCAAAGTACCAATTCCATGTCTGAAGCTTATTCCACTGTTCTCTTTAAAACAAGCTGCTAGGATATATTTTATAATTTATCCACTTGTATATTGTGCAACTGAAGTAGACTTAAGAACGATCCCTTGAAGTTAAAATTACACTTTGCCAAAACTCAGGAATTACCTATTTCCAAAATGAATGGTAGACTCATTTTCAAATACACTTTTATGTATTTTGCATGATGACATACATGACCTTATTTATCCCTATGATTTGAAACTCCTTTATGTTTAATCCTTAAATTTAGCGTTCATGAAAATAATGCCAAGAACAAAAATTCTGTCTGCACTGAAAGTTATTTCCAAATGAATACCTAAGTTATATCATAACTTCTGCAATATGAATAATTTCTCTGTCGTGGGTTCCAGCCTTGCTCGCCCCACTTCATGTGTTAAGGTCACCAGACACCTACCCAAGGTCGGGGGTTTCACCGGGTCAGCTAGTCACGAGACAGCTGAAAAATTGCTGAAAGTGACGATAAACACCCAACAACCAATAACCACATTTAAACTGCCTTAATATTTAATGGAAACTTTACAGACTGTTGTTTTCCAATTAAGACTCAAAACATGAAATGTATCAAAAAACTTCTCAAAGGTTTTACGTGTTTTACCGTAAAATCGAGAATTTTACTTTATATCATAATGATAACAGTGATATTTGATATTTGTACTTTTAAATTGAGTGTCTTTTTTCTATAGCTCCGGAGTATATTTTTGATACAAAGTACAGGGAAGCGTAGTATACCGAAATTCCAGACTCATAAAATCCTCAGGAATATACAATATGGAGAAACAAATTAGACGTGATCGCATGAACTCCACAAGGAGTGAGACCGTGTGATACTCTTGACGAAGGCACCTAAAATGTGCAAATACATTTTTACTATTTTTTATAGACCGAATGTCTGTATTATACTTCGTTTATGTTAACAAATGGAAGTTTGCCAAGAGAGCTATTATATGAAATACGATAATTTGTTTTATTATTTCTTACATTACTGTAACAGTACCACATTTTATTTTTAGCAAACAGTGTTGACATAATGAAAAGGTAAAACAACCGAAGGATGAATCCGTAAAAATTTGTAAAAATCATGAATCAAGGACGCAGACAAATCTGGATTGAGGCAAATATAAACAGACAAACATCAAAGACACAGAAGAAAAGCTAAAAACGAGGATGAGTAACAAAAGCATGAGGTGCACTTAGGTGCTCCGAATGAGTAAGCAGTGCCTACCTCTTATAAGACATCTGCCGTGGTGCCCATTGTCAGGTCCGGGAAAAGGTTATGTTTGAGGAGAGGAAAGTCGAAACTATGGCTCAGGAAAAAGATCCAATTTCATTTGGGAAACGGATATTCCATAACGACAACCAGTTCGTGGTGATAGACAGAAATATACAGTGGTGCTTAACTTTTGATGAAGTTTAGATATCAACACAATTAGCATAGAAAATTGGTAACTCCAAGAAAAACGAACTACTACAAAATCAACACAGAAGCAATTATAGTCTTACACTTTTCCTGATATGGAACAAGCATTTTATTTAAAGAGGTAGTGTTAAACTAGTTTCACAGTACGAAGCTACTTCATACGCATTCAAATTAAATATTTCCAAAAAAATAACACCACGTATGGCCGGATGGGCATGATCTAAATATCAACTGAGATAACAAGTGATGGGAGCTGATTCTACAAGTAGTTTTCCCTAGTTAATATAACTGACGATCTTATTAGTAATCCAGATGGCAAATATAAAAACTCAAGGCACGAAAGTGCTGATATAAGCTTCTTCTCAAATCTACATTAACATAAGATGGGTTGGATATTCTGGTGTATCATCACTTTTAGCATTTTTTTCACCTATATTGGACTACCATTGTTTAATGTGGGATGAAAGTCAGGAAAGCCACCCTGTATCCAGCTGAACTTTGAAACTCAACCTTATGTAAGAGTCTAGAAACGATAACATATGAAGTGTGGCAGGCAGGGTGTTATGAATTAGGACATTAACCACTCAGGCACTTAGGCCCCAATCTGTAACCCTGCAGAGACAACTGTTTAGCTGGATTTTAATTGCGATTAGTACATAAAATGGTTTTTCCATTCGGAACAATAAAACTTTTTTCAAATCACACTTCGAAACAATTATGCCTAATTTACTGTTTTACTGTTATTTTAAACTTTAACAGTATTTTAATTATTTAATTAAATTTAAATGAACAAGACATTCCTATCAATGTCCGAACAAATGTTGCACTTGAGTTGTCTATATCATACACTTCTTAGTCAACATAATTAACCTATTCAAATGAATTATGCATGAGAAAATTGTTATTATTGTGTGTCAGAATTGTCTCCCTTAGACCAATAATGATAATTATTGCACGTGGGACTACTTTTTTATATTCATACATCTAAAAGTAAATTCTCTATCAGATGGTTTAATTGCAGTATTTTTTGGTCCATGTAATCCCATGTACAATAAATAAGGTATAAGCATTGAATTTGTACAGATTTATTATCACAATGGTCTTGAGATGGAACTATCTAGTGGAATATTTTGTGTTTATATATACATAAAAATGGTGAAGAAACTGAAGAAACTGAAACAAGAGTCATGGTATAGTGAGCAAGAATTTCACAACAAAGCAACTATACAACTGAAGTACTTACTGCCAGCATAATACCTGTCACACACTGCCGTTTGGATATCATCCAGTGTGAACTGTGCTAACGATATATTATCTGCAAATTCTACTGGAACTGAATTCCATCGAAATAGTAGCCTATCTGTGCTGTATCCGTCTAAAAATGTACAAAACCTATGAATTTAATATCGATTTTAATGCAAAATGGTAAGAAATAAATATCACTTCTTACTTGCCCGTGTACAATTGAAACTGAAAGTAACAAAGAATTTACCAAAAACTGTATCAAGATTTAGAAGAAACATGTTTTTTTTAATTTCCCCACAAGAACATAAGCATTCACACTTGGTAATATAAGGTCAAATAGAATAAGAAGAGTACCAAATTAACCAAGTCATCTATCCAGAGGACACAACGCGATCGTTATCGACACAAAATCAAACAAAAAATTTCAAAGACAAGACTACAATCAATAAAGAATCCAACACAAACAAGGATGCAAACACAGACAGCTCCGGAAGAGCAAGCATGTCCTGCTTCACATGTGTAACCCGTTATACTTCTATATGAGTAAAACCAGTAACAAGTCGTAAAACTGTAAGGAGAATGGACAACAACTACAAACAGGGAACATGTCCGTAATCATCTGTGTCACGAACACCCCATAATGGTCAACCAACTCGTGATGGTAACCATAAAATTTCCGAAGTGATGACAGTAACTTAGGCTTGGCATAGCCTTGATTGAGTAACTTGTAAAATGTTGACATTAACTTATGCTTGACAAAGCTTTGACTTAGTAACTTTTACAAACGTTTGTAAAATGTCACAAGATAAACTGCAAATAAAGTAAAATCTGAAAAATGAATTAAAGACCAGTACTATAGCAAAAAAAAAGTAGTCGGTGCTGCATAAATTTCGTCGAAACTTTTTTATTGTTTTGACTTATGGTGTCTGCCACATCTCACAGTCTTATTTAAAATTTTTGCTGATGACATGAAGACGACAGTCTACAGTCTTCATATTTTCGTGTGTAATAAAGCGATACATGTTGATTCAACGACTTACAGCTTTCAATATCAATGGAGCAAATCTGGAAATCCATAGGATACTTCAAAAGATTCATCTGACAGGATAAAGTTACAGATAACCTGAAATAGTTAAAACAGTTCAGAGTAGTACTATTGTGTAGCTCTAACAGAATCCACAATACTACAAGCAGAAAGATAACTAATGCATAGTAAACAGCGTTTCTATTATGCATCTTATTGTTCTAATCCAATATCTTCGTCGACGCTGAATCATATGACCTATAAAGACTGTCGATAAGTAAGTTTATTATTTACTGTCCCTTATTTTTGACCATCTTTCTATGTGATATAGTAAGAATCAATAAAAATGGAAAATAGCTCAAAATAAATTGTGGGCTTCATATGAGAGATTGGGTTTCACTCGATATAGCTTGAGTTTCTTCCAAAATGGAGCAACAAGGGATTTATGAAAAAATGCTTTTATAATGAAAAAGAGATCGTTTCGAAATGGTACATTCAAAATTCTATAAGTTCTGTATAACCAAAAAAATATGGAAGAGAGAGAGAATTCATGCCAGAGTTATAAAACTTTATTATATTTGAACAGGGTTTTCATCAAAATAATCTTTACAAAAAATGTGTTTTGGGATGATGGTATGAAACCCTGTATATAAAACTAATCCCTGAAAGTACATACAGTGATGAATGTTACATAGACATACGATGACCTACCTCATACTGTAAACAACTAAACCATCGCTGTAAATGTGTAATAATTTATTTGGCGTTGTAATATCATGGATTTCAGCTCTTTTCTCATTCACCATGTACAGATCTGGTACCCATACTTTGTCCATTGCTTTAGGATCCAGTTCTAAAGCTCTTACTCCAGGTATTTTTTCATATGTCAGACGCTTATCGTACCATCGCTGTCTGAGGATCATGAAAAGTGTGTATTCCTGCAAAAAAAATTTTTGATACAAGAATTTCTTTGAAAGTAAATCTTAATTTTATCGGCTATGTATTTTCCTAACTATTTCTACGATCAAAATGTTCATGGAACTTCTAGTAATGTAATTCTGAACTCCACAAGGTTTTGGAAATTATCTAAAAACACAACAAATATGTTTATTTAATTTGCAAGAATCGGGGGAAAGTGTGATCTCTTTCAAAACCGATTTCACTTCTAGCTTTCTTTTCCCCTCTTGAAATATAATCGTCCAATACTTGACAGTTTCTCTGTTACCTTTGTTCTGAACCTGACTTGTACAACAGTATACATGCAAAATTTAATGAGAAAAATATGGGCAGTTCCTTGCGAGGATCTATCTCAAAACCTCTTGCACGGTGAACCTATGCCTTAATCACTAGGTCACACATTTGTTACTAAACGTTTGTTTTATGTAAGCATAAAAGAAAGAAAATGAATACAGGCTATACTAAAGACATTTATTAGGCTTGATTTGTAATATATTTTAATATATGACAACGAAAAACTAAAAGCAGATTTAATTTAAAGGTGGAAATCATAGAAGCGGTAATTTCTACACAAAAAATGTTAGCAGTGTGGAATCTGTACAACAGTATTTTGTTTACGATCTTTTCTTTCATATTAATAATTAAAATGATACAGAAGATTTCAGTTCAGTAAAATAAAACTACAGCTACTTATTTTTCCGGCAGTGTAAAAGTTTATGTAAACGACCAAGACCAACGAATTTAGGCGTTTATGTTGCCAAACACTATGCTTTCGGCTTTGGTTATTTCAAACTGGTGGTCCCTAAATGGCTGTCGAAAGTCCTAAAAGTTTTGACGCTGGTGGAAACTGCAGTTGTTTTCAATCCTCTACGAGGTTAAGGAAACATCTTGATTCACTTAAATGAATAATTTAATCCTAAATTCTGACATGTAAAAAGCTGAGGATGCCTGTTTCTAATAATACGGGAGCTCCTAGTAACGCACTTTGACTTGACGATAATCATCCGATAAGTGCTCATGTTCAAGATAGTCCACCACGTCGACCGTTTCAAATGTTTAACAGCAAGCATCCAAAGTCACGCAAAATATGTGACCGAATCTAATGCAGAAATAATCATTTAACTTTTTTTACAGATTCTGATTCAGAAAGAATGAAAATTGTTGTTACCGGGGCAGCGAACGAAGAACAGGTAGTCGAAAGGATAAAATCACTTAAAGATATTTTAGTTCATGAGAGTTATAACATTGTAATCGAAGACGTGCAGCGTGGTAGCATCATCATTTATGTGACTGTGTTACAACAGGCTTTCAAGTCGGAAGACATATTTTGTAAAGAAATTATTAAATTTCTGAGGCACGTTTTAATGCTGGCTGAAAGAGATATGCGACTGTCCTGCAAAGAAGTTGATGCAGTTGTTCTGAAACAAGATGCTCTACTTGATACAGGTAAGTTTCAACCTGTCAGATTATGCCCTATCATTCCCAAATCATTCTCCCTATTAAACCAATAATTTAAATTCGGAAGAGAATAGATAGAGGAAAGCACCAAAATAGGTATCCAAAAGTCTTAACTCAACAGAATAAGTACAGTGAAGAAGGAGAAACAAATAAATCTCTTCTCCTTTCTTGATATATAATTTCATTCTAATCAATTCAATATATTACGGCAAAGTAACCAGTAAAACATACTGTACCATCGACATTGAAGCCAAGGTCGTTCTATTATTAATGTGATGTTGTCGTGAACTTTCTCATATTGTAATCGGTGAAGTGACATATAGGAGGGAATATGTTGTGCGTCACATCCGGAGACACTGCATTCCAACAATGCATTGCTATTTGGATTATTTATGCCCGGAAAGGGGTTACTGGATACCTGTCGATAATTTGCCTTGTATCATAGTCAAGTGGACCAGCCTATACGACACAAACAACACTGAGAACTGAAAAACAAGCACCAGGACTTCTCATAACGACCAACAGTGAAATCAAGTGATCTGAAAGTAGTAATGTTCAGAAATTCTTACTTGAACAAAATACTTACTACCATCAATGTACAACCTTTCTTAGAGCAGAAAATTAAATTCTACCAAGATTTAATTGCCACCCTTCTCTCTCTCTCTCTCTCTCCTAATTTTAAAAAGAAATATTTAACTATGATTTCTCGATCTACTGGCACGGTCTATCTCTGCACTTTAGACTTATAACATGTGCAGACGAACCACTTACACAGTCTAAATTATAATATGGCTTAAGACAATGAAATTCGTAAGATAACATCTTGAATCAACAAGACAATAAAGTATGGATTGCGATAAAGTCCTAATTCAACTTGTTGAGTAACCAAACATTTTTTTTCTAGAATTGTATCTTGTTAGCTTATCTTGACGGCCCAATCACTCATTCTTTTAGATCTAGTTGATTGTCTTACTTTACAAAAATATGCCAATTTGTAACACCATTATTTCCTATCATTAGCAGTATGGCAAGGCATATTCAAATAACGAAAACTACATATTTGGAGAAACATTTTTAACCTCGAATTTCTAAAAAAGTTATTTTTTCAATTTCTGAATAACCACTGCATGAACAGGATAGCTGTTTTGCTCATCAGTTGTTTATGAAGCACTTATTGTAGATATATACAAGGCAAAGGAAATTTTTAATGTGAGTTATACCACCATCGGAAATTTTTCCATAACGGTAATGCTAATGACAGGAAAGAGTGGCCTTAAAAATAACAAATTTCTGTAAGTTTAGCTAGAATGTTTTTCTTGATTTCTCTATTTACGATCTTATCGCAACCCATACTTCAAAATTACACCTAACATGCTTGTTTAACGGAGATACTGTTCTTATTAACAGTGAACCTCTTGGTTTTCCTATTAGCCAATACAAAATAATTACTGTGTGTTCCACGTACCACAGAAAGTGTTTTTTTTTTTTTAATTTTTCGTACAACAATAGGTTAAATATGCGATATTTTGTTATAAATTATTCAAATTCATTTAGTCGTAACTAAATGCATAGAAAATAGTGGTAAAATTCATTTATTCAACTAAAAAATTGAAAAAATTCGTATGAAGACATTTTTGCCATTTTCCCTCTAAACTTCGGCTGGGCGGTTGATTATAAGAACCCCCAAAAACTAAAAAGAGCGATTAATTTACCTCAAATTCAATTTATTTACTTAGTTACACTACATTTAAAGGAACATAAAAAGGTGTATGAAATCTTGTAATTTGTAGAATATAATTTTTTCCCGCCATTTTTTAGTGTAAAATACAGCAGAATTTAATATAAAAATGTACTAAAAAACTACATTTTCTACTAAAGTTTTCTCTGCTGCTTTAGTTACGACCTAGCAAATTCCAAAAAATACGACTTAGAAGTGGTTACAGATCACAATTTATGAGAAAAATGTCAAAAATGCTCTTTCTGAGTTACGTGGGACACACGGTAAATAAATGTCGAAGAGGTGGGTTCAATGAACATTCCTTCCAATTATCAGTTTTACGAATTGGAGAGTATCTGCGAAAAAGATCTTTATAGGTATTTGAGTAAATGTTAAATTATATTCTGCGGTGGCGACCATATTGTATTTTCGATTGCATTCCCTCCACAAAAATATTGTAGAGGATTACTTAAGAACATGCTCACGTTATTATGGCTCCAGCCGCCGTTTTGTTTCTGATGTTCGAAGTTTCAGTCAATCAGAACTCTTTATTGGCTCTGGCAGCCATGTTGAATTTCCAATGGGCACAAAAAAAGCTTAAATGTTTAGAGGTCTATGCAAGAAACGTTCCTGTCAAGTTGTTAGTTTCTACTCTGTCCAATAGGATTGAAATGCAAAAAGCTAACGTCGACGACAACAACGGATACCAAGTGATGGAAGTAAGCAAACAAATGTCTCTTAATATTTTTTAAAGATCAAGAATATCCTATGCGCGGTGTTAATATAACGTATCAATGTCAAATGGATCAAGTTACACATTTTGCAATGTGAAGCATTATACATAGAGTTCCTACATATAATGCTATTGGTAAAAGAGTTTACCCATATTTTGATAATTCAAATTAATTTCTTCTTTGTATTTTTTTCAGATTATGACGAATTATTTTTCTCTGAACAAGAAACAATACAAAATGATTATGATCCCAGATTTAATCCAGACGATCTAATTCTGACTGTAGATGTAAACAAGTCAATTCTTTCATCGGAGAACCAGCTACTCCAGGAGACAGCCAACTTCGTCAATAATGTTCTAGGACAAGTGAATGATTCAAACGATAACAACGTATTAAGGGACCAAGTTAACGTAATCTTATGTTCAACTGCTACGAAAAGTAGATAAATAGTACAGTAAAACCTGTTTTAAGAGACCACTCAAAGGAGTAAGGAAAATGGTCTAAGACAGGTGGTCTCATAATAGCGGTCAATTCAAGTTTGTAGGAAGTTTAATTTTTAAGTGGTCTCTTAAAACAGGTTGGTTTCTTGATACAGATGGTCTCTCAGTAGCGGTCAATTCAAGTTTGTAGGAAGTTTAATTTTTAAGTGGTCTCTTAAAATAGGTTGGTTTCTTGATACAGGTGGTCTCTCAGTCGAGGTCAATTCAAGTTTGTAGGAAGTTTAATTTTTAAGTGGTCTCTTAAAATAGGTTGGTATCTTGATACAGGTGGTCTCTCGGTAGCGGTCAATTCAAGTTTGTAGGAAGTTTAATTTTCAAGGGGTCTCTTAAAACAGGTTGGTATCTTGATACAGGTGGTCTCTCAGTCGAGGTCAATTCAAGTTTGTAGGAAGTTTAATTTTCAAGTGGTCACTTAAAACAGGTTAGTTTCTTGATACAGATGGTCT
>JAOXYJ010828114.1:0-13377 GCA_028566555.1 Lithophaga nigra | reverse complement strand
GTAGAAAAAGTAACGGATAAACTGACGCTAACCCAGAAAACTGAAGTCGAACATATTATTAGTCAGTACTCAGATATTTCCAAAGGCTCCGGTGGTAAACCTGGTAAGACAGATCGCGTTAATACTGCATTAATAACGAGAATGCGAAGCCTATTAAGATACTACCAAGAAGACTACCTCTGATTCAGCTCGAGACAGCAGGGGGAAATGATAAAATATTGAAGGACGGCATTATCGAGCCCAGTACTTCTTCGTGAAGTGCTCGGATTGTCCTAGTAAAGAAACGGGGCAACACAACACGTTTCTGTGTCAGGAGCCAAGTTTTTCCGTACATTAGATCTTGTCCAGGGATTTTTCCAAGTCAAAAAAGACTTTTAAGACACTTGTTTTTACCTTTTTCTTTAATTTTGTATTGTCTTCTTGCCTTTTTATGGTTTTCCGTTTCTGTGTTCCCAATTTTGCCTTGTCTACGGATTGTGACTTCCTGAACTTGTTCCTTCGGTATTCTATTGCCGATATTTGTCAAACAATTTCGTTATTACCTATATGGCAGACACAATACGGACCGACCATTCTTCCTTCATCTGGCTGAAAAACTTCAAGGAACCAGAAGGAATGGTAAGGAAATGGTTATCTTTGCTCGATACGTATGACTTCAAAATCGAACATCGGCGAGGAATATTGCATGGAAATGCAGATGCGTTCTCCCGTAGATTCGGTATAATAGATTATTATACCCAGACGTCGTTGTTAGCGTGACGAATGTGCACAATACCATGAAACTAACGGATGTATTAGCAATGTTAATGCTGTACATAAAGAAATGCAAATACCATTTTTCTATTTTAACCAGCAGACCGCAGTTTCTGTTTTTAACTTCATCAGTACCGGTAGAACCCAATCATTTGGAAGACCATGTAGAAAAAAACCAAATTACTTAAATATAAATGGACCCCAAAAAAAACAAAAAGAAAAGCAAAATCCAGCTAAGGATACCTACGAACTATGTAAGATAAACCTTAGTTTTATTAAATCTTATAAGATTTTATGACTGCAAAATTTAGAAATGGTATCAAAGCATCACCAGTAAAAACTGGTGCCATGTCAGCACCAAAGTACTGACTACTGGACTGATGATACCATCGGGAACTAACAGTAAATCAGCAGTGGCATCGATCCTGTGGTAGCGAATAAAGAAATGCAAATACCGTAATTAAATTTTAACAAGCAGACAGCAACAAGGAACTATGACAGCGACCCCTTGCAGCTGCCTGTAATAGATAATATGCCAGATGAAATGCATGTATCTGATGATCAATCAGATATTTATACAGAAAGGAAAGTAGTAGATTCGATCTGGTAATGCCAGTGGATCCTGAATGGCCTACTAGATGCACAGAAAGACGATAGCGCTATTGGACCAATTTTGAACGCAAAGGAGACTTATACAGAAAAAAACAGAAATAAAAAGTCCTGATCAAGATATTAACATTTAAATGTGACAACGTAATTCTCTTAAAATCAGTTATGGTCTTCTGTACTGTATATAAGTAAAGGAGAATGAATTCCCTTATTTACAGAGAATCGGTACATAATGGTTGTAAGCGACTATTTTTCGAAATGAACTGCAGCTTATGCTATCGAGAAACATACTGCGTAGTCTGTCGCAGACAAGCTCATGACCGAATTCATATGTCGTTACGAGGACCCATGCGTATCCACACAGATCAAGCTCTCGAATTTGAATAACAACTATACGCAAGAATATGCGACTTGAACAACACCATACAATCAACAGTCATACTGAATGGTGGAACGATACAATCGCACCCTCCTAATGATGCCATTGATGTTTGTCCGCGACAACAAGGATGACTGGGGCGATCATTTCCCTTATTTATGTTTGGCTTACCTCGTTTGTATCCGTGAAAGTACCAAATGCTCTCCTGATCTCTTGATGGTTGGCAGGGAGAATTCACTCCCTATTGATATCATCGCTGGAGGTACAATGTTCATACCGGAGCACAGCTGTCCAATCTAATATAGCTAGATCGGACCGTACAGGATTATACGTAAACTATCGGACATCACCTATGAAATCGAACGATTGTCCGACAGCAAATAGAAAATCGTGCATATTAACTATTTGAAATTGGTTGCGTTACCCGACGATCGAGATGGCGACGTTGATGCCGCCAACCAAAGCGAGAAACGACATTTGGATATATTAGTATTGATCTTGAAATCCTTGTCGACAAGAAACCGACACGTTTTTGACCAGAAACCATCTGTTTCTCTTAAATACAGTAGGACCGGGAGGCTCATTAAGCCACCTGTTAAATATTCTCCATAGCACATGGCTATCTTATTATACCAAATTATTTGTGTCTGTCGGTCATAATTGATTTTGTTTCACCTGAAATATTATCTGTGCTAAAACTTGGATTGTTTAACTGTAATAATTGAAAATTTTATATTTTATTTTACATTGCAGAAGGACGGTTTAAGTGTTAAAACTTTAGAAATTAGTAAAATTTATTTTACTTTTACAGTGAAGGAGAGTAAGTTTAAATTGGTATATTGTCTAAGTTGTTATGTTCTGTATATATTTATACTCTCTTGAGGACTAATGTCCATTTTCTGATGCACATTAGGTCTTAAGAGAGGGGGAGTGTAGTGGTAGACGGTTTTGTACCTTTCGTTTTTATTTAGTTAAACGTCTTTCCCGTATTTTCTTTTTTTTTCTTTCGTTGTTCATTACCGGGTCACTTCCGCTTTAGTCTGGACCCGGCTGGGCCTCGGCGGGGTATAAATGCGGCAGTTTCGTCAAACCTGAGTTGCCCGGATTACTTCCATAGCAGACGACGCAGTTTGTACTGATTTCTGTCCTAAACCTGGGTAAGGGTCGACGTATACCACTGACCACAATCGTTTATACACTATTAGTAAAATGGACAATCGGAATAAATATTCATTCAAGAAGCCGTATACATATATCTACAGGATCTGACGAACTAGGAAACGCGGGAAAACGAACCAAAACAAAAATATAATCTAATTCTCGTTACACATGTATTTAATATTAAAGAATATTTTAAGCCCTTTTGAGTTATACTCAGACTTATATCTCTTAGTTCTGAAACTGCAGAGTAGATAAAGAATGGATCCGGTAAAGGGAATAGGTTTTAATGTGACTGTCAGAAGTCAATTTACCAGAGTTTTTAAAAGAAAAATATCAATTTCTCTTCAAAACATACCGATTCCAAAAGTTATACACGTTCCTTTTAACAAGTGGGATACCACCTGCAGATAATGTTAAATATTCAAGCCTTGGTAGTACTGTAAGAACATAATTAAAAGTATTGATATATAGATAACAAACCAGAAAACAGTAAAACAATCATTAAATCCCATAACTTTGGTTTACCTATCTTCATGATTAAGGAATTACGAGCGCTTAGGTTTCTAATGTGTTAATATACTTACTGATGAAAGATATTTTACAAAACATTAACTGTAAAATGGCAAAAAAATTCGTTTGGTTATCAGACAGAAAAGACTATATGTAGTCATAAAAGAAATATCAGAACCATAGTCTGAAACTTCGTTTGTTGATCAAAGAGTGTACATGCTATCTTATTTACCTATAAAAAATACAAATTTATAATAAAGATAAGACTAAATAATTCCTTTTATTTGAATACTGTCTTTTGCCCAAAATTCATTGGTTGAATCTATTTCTGGCACGTGAAATCTACAAGGTTTATACCTGTATTTCCATGTTAACAAATATGGCAACTGCCTACAGGCTGTGCAATTTCGATAACAAAAATAGATGTACCCTACTGTTTCATTGCGCCACAATATGATATTAATTTGCATTATGTATCATTTATGTGTGTTCACTTAATTTTAATCGGTATCCATTTCTATAGTGACGTGTACATTTGTTGTGAAAGTGTATCTCCCCTTAGATCATTTCAAATACAGTAGCGGAAAGAGAAAATTTATTTCAACGAAATATCCTCATAATTAGAATTGATCATAATCAAGACCGTTCAACCAGTCTACAAAACATTTCTGTCCACTTCCAACAAACACGAGGATATGATATGTAAATTTGTACGGTTTTGGTTTGACATATATAATATTTTTTAAGATTATTGGATAATTTTCACACAAGTCAACTTGGAACAAATAAACGAGGAAAGACATTGTCAGATTGTTATAGGACTAAACGTTACTTTTTTCTAACTGGGCCTACCGCTTACGAACTTAAGATAAAAGTCTTTAGGGTCTGCTTTCTCTGGTTTCTCTTTATTTGATATCTAAATTGTACAATTGTCCTTACAAACAACGTTATATTGATAGATCATTTCAGTCTTCCACACGGCTTCTTTCCAAACTTTTAACTGTGATTCTAACCGCAATCAAAGGCGGCCTCCAGAAGTACTGTAACAAAGCCTTCTTAAGAAGTGGCATGAATCAGAAGTAGATTCTTAAAAATTCTTTGCATGAAATTTAGGTTCCTTTCATTCTGAACAACATAAAAATTTCGAACTCTCAACCCTTTACATCACAACTTCTCAGGATGAACATACAAAGACTCAAAATTTAATGTTTCTTTCAAAAAGATGGTAAAGGGAAAAGTTAATGATTGAAGAGCAAAGATAAATTTAGCATGGTCTTAATTTCAACTTTCGATATACAAATGTTTTGATATTTAACAGCAGTCGTTTTAACTAATACTTGCATCTTATCTATCCCAATGAGCTTGAAATTCAGGTCCAACATATACATCTGTATACTTGTTACTTAACCCTATACCTACTTATAAATAAAATAAGACGGTTAAAAAACAAAACTTCCTTATAAAAGTGATCCCCTCGATTTTCTAATCGCAAACCTTCCTTTTTCTGAGTAGCAATATTCCACCGACTTCGGCGTATGGAGACTACATTTCCCAGTTGATCCGCTTTTCTAATTATTGTATCCGTCACAACTACTTTCCACGAAGAGGGTTATATAGTGTCAAGGAAAGCTGCTCAGTAAAGGCTAAATGTACGTTTCATGTATCGTAGCCCTACCCATTCTCCATACATGTTTTTTCTACTAGTTACTGGCCGGTTTCTTTGGCGTTTGATCTGTTTGTTTCCTTGTTTGATTGTTTGTTTATAAAGGTTTTGTCTGGTCCCCTGTATGTACGACTTACGGACTTCTTTGTTTATAAAGATTTTGTCTGGTCCCCTGTATGTACGACTTACGGACTTCTTTGTTTATAAAGATTTTGTCTGGTCCCCTGTATATACGACTTGCGGACTTCGGCAATCTTCCTATTTTATTTTGTTGAAAAACTAAATAATTATGTTAAAGGAAATACTATATTGTCTAAGAATAACGAGATACACCCGAGTAATTGTTCCCAAATAGCTCTTTATTAAATATCTCAACCTTTTACTAAATGTAATATCCGTAAAACACTATTTGAATGTTCAGAACTCCTAGTTAATGAATGCAAACTTGCCAGATGCAATTTTGGCGTCAAACATTTTAGGTTATTTGATTCTAGTTACAACTGTGACGTCTAGCAAACGGAATTCAATTACCGCTACCTGTAAGGTGAGGACAATTTTCTTACAGGAGATTTAGTGAAAATTTATTGAGATTAATTGGCTTCACCTTCATTAAATTCCTATATTTTATGCACTCAATATGTCCTAATATAAAACTGACTAAAAGTTAATCACATACAATTCCGTACTTTTGTAGTTAATTGTAGGTTTATTTGTGGAGAAGCCCATAGTACACTGCACTCGGTAAAAACCACGACCTTCGGCAATAAAACCTTGTCAATTAAGGTTAGAGTCGAGCACAACCCCAGTATTGACACGCCGGTGGTCAAAAGTAGATGTGACCAACTCGGCTAAAGATTGCCCTCATGGTACCTAAAATTATTTTTTTTTTGTCATAAGAGTTAATTAGCAAAATAAAACTTTACCTGTGCATTAAGGATTATCTTACTACTGTTTACCTGTGATATCAAATATTATCATATAGTACCTAATAATAATATATACATGTTTGAATATGTAATAGAGACAGTTTAGATTGATTCATCTCTCAATGGGTGTAATACGGCATCCGTATTACATGGCCACCCGGGGAGATACTGCAGTCTTATGTAATTATAATATGCTGTCCATATCTTCACGGGAGTGAGGATATGGACAGTATATATGATAAATAGGTTATGATATAGAAATTTTCATATCACATACACCCCTTATCAACCCTCGACCCATATCTGCCCTCAGACGTAAAGACCCTCAGGCAGACATGGAGATCTCGGGTTGATATGGAGTATGATATGCAAATTGCCATACAATAACCTTTTAGTATTACCTGCCTTTGTTGATTTATTTAATACCAGTAAACAATTTTCTCTGTGTGTTGTTTACTGACATTTAGCACGCGAAAGACTTCCCTTTTTTGTTTATCTTAAGTATTAAATGCTTTTAAACTCCTTCCCTATGCACTAATTGTGATTTCCTTTTAGAAAAAAAAATTAGTATATACCATTCAGTGTTCAAAACTCGTAATCCATGAAACAAACAACAAATCCAAGATCAAACAAAGAGAAATCACACCAACTCCCAAACAAGAGAGACTAGGTGCGTCGACAGTGTAAGCAGCCCCTGTTATGCTAGCATTGGTCGTCGTGCGATTTCATGTCATGCCCAGTAACAGGCAAATCCAGGAATAGTCATATTCTTAAATGTAGACCGCAGTTGTTTTATCTATACGAAAAGATATCATCACTAGCTTGGACGCTTTTTAGACACTTTGAAGTGTTCCAGCAGCTCGTGGTTACGACTGTAAAATTATCGGAGACACGACTTTAATCTGGTTGTCTCAAATCCATGATAAAGCAACTTTCCTGTCAACAGTTTACCCCTGTTCAAAAAATCACTGTAGCATTACAGGCGGTAGGGTATCGTATTATTTGTGACACAAACACGACATAAACAGGTGCATCCGGTATATTGCTGCTCAAGACAGGAAATTTACTACAGGAAAATTAAAGTCGTAGATCATGGTTTGCAGGAGTCCATTTTTGTCAATACTCAGGTAAAGATCTAGGCAGGCAGCAGATCGTGTCATAATGTTGTGTCCTTAGTTTCAAGCTCACTTGGATAGATCCCATGTACATAATCGTCAAAATCTAGGATTGTTTAGCGAGAGATTTAAAATGTGAAATTAAAGGTCTTGGCAACATTTTTGGTTTTATTATCTTTCAAAAGTTCTTTTAAGTAACGTGAATTATTAATCCTTTTATATCTTTGTATATCTTAGCAATGGACGAGGCCAAGAATGACATCATGACTACAGGTAAACTTTAAGAGAGTATCAATTATTCTCGTTTAATGCACTTATTTCATGTACAAGGAAAGTCTAAAATCCACACATGCACAGAACAGTGTAGTCTGTGCCCTAATATTTTTGTGTTTTATGTCTGACTTTGGTCGTTTAAATATTAAGGCATACTTGGGTCATTCCTATTGTGATAACGATTGACATTTACTTTCTGAATGTTGATGGTTTTCTCTTTGTACTTCACCACAATAACCTAAAACGTTACTGAATGTTTCGATATGTTCCAAAACCAACCAGTTATCCAATGTAACTACTTTATCATGACTATAAACCAACTTTTTTCACCGTTATTAATATCCTAGTTGCTTCGCGGAGATTTATTGTGGTTGTACTCATGTTCAGGTGTCATGTTTTTTTTTACGATCGCACGTATGTAATTGTTACGGCTGTCGTGTGTCACCTTACATTATTTATTTATTTATTTAATACTTTTAAACAATTATCTCTCTGTTTTGTTTGCTAACATTTAAAAGGACTTCCTTTTCTTGTTTGTCTTTGGTATTGACTGTTTTTACATTAATATGAACGATTAAATACTTACATATATTTTTATATTTTAGTAATGGAAGAAGCCAAGACTGATATTATGATTACAGGTAAATATTGCTGGTCCATGAAACATATGTCTGTTGAGAGCAAACTATCATCTAATTGTAATTTTATGTATTTGTTCGTCTTTTATGTACTAATTTCCAAATATTTTAGGCAATCAGTATCAATGGATTACGTATATATATTTTCTGAAAAGAAATATTAATTCACGGATACCATATTCCTCCTATCAGGTTATTTTACAAAAAAATAAAGGTGTTCTGTCTAATATAACATTTCATGTTGTAGGTGTGTTTTTTCCAGAGCGGCACAAAATGGCATAAAAAGTCCAATTTACCTACGAGAAATAATGAAATGATTCTGAATAAGAATTGCACGAAGTAAAAAAAAATAATAAACAAACGTCTTTTTTATTATTGTTGGGAAATTTGTTATAATCTCTATGAATTTTCATTTGCTTTTTCTGCTTTGTATTCTTGTTATTTTATTCATTTACATTGTAATATAATATGTCACATGAACAAATTTAAATCTTTCCGTGATGCTTCGAACATATTATAAGTTTCAAAAATGCCTCGCCATATTAATTAAATTGTTTACATGACGAAGTGATTTTAGTTTTTCTTTACGGATAAAGAACATATCGTTAGATAAGTATTTTCATCTGGACAAATTTACTTTGACAAAATATCGGGTTTAATATCATCGATCTCTATCATAAATAGCAAACTTCATCGATCTCTATCATAAATAGCAAACTTCTGAAAAGTTTTAATTAATGACACTAAATGTATTAAAATAAATATAACAGTCTGAAGAAGAAAAAAAATAACGATATAATTTTTTCGTTAGTTTTAATTCTTTGCTACAAATTGACACATGGAGCTTAGGGTTCTATGGAATAAATTCAATTTAACACAGATGCATAATGCCAAATATTATTGATTTTTATATCCAAATGCTTAGGCAAATGTTTCTTGTACGAATATTTAGTCTAAAACTTTATATAAGTTTTCCTGAGTTTGGATCCTTGAACACCATTTTGAACAAGAAAAAATCTCCATCACTCAAAACTGTTAACAATTTTATATTCTTCTTATAAAATATTTTCAGATATTTTGCTCATTTGAAGAGGACTAAAACCTTAAGATGATGATTCCTACACATGATTAATACTCTTCTGAATCTGTATAAAGATTGTTGGCAGTTTTTCTACGGTGGCCCTTGTTAACCTGTGAATCACGTGGTCAAGATGGCTTATACTGTAAAAATCATTCCTTGCAGTCAATCACAATTGTATTTTTAATACAAATCTTCCGTTATTTTGTATACATTTAAAGTTCCTGTGAAAACATTTTCAGGCTATCGATAATTAAAACACTCTGGCAGTAAGTAGTTCTCCAATGTTACATTTCATTGTTTTTACTTGAGGCTGGAGATAATTTCTAACCATAATAGTTACTTTTATCATTTGTTTACAGGCTTGCTAGTAAATGAACCGGCTTCGAAACAGGCTAAGGACAAGACTATTGGAGGTAGTATGATTTACGATTAAGTAGTCTGAGGAAAATGCATATTTGATAGATAAGTTTTGAAATGTCTGGTTTACTCAATTCCGATTTATCAGAAGGGTTTCCCTATTTTTGATTGATGGACTGTTTGACTTTTTTAACGATAAGTGAACAGCATTGACAGTCAAACATACAAAAACAGAGACCGGGATGAGCCTTCAGACGGAAATTTTGATTGCTACAGGTAAATGGTGGTTTAATGGACAGGGGCGAAGCTACAAATTTTCCTTACAACGACGCAAGGGTTCTTTAGAGTGCAGAGACTGTAGCATTCTCCCAACACAAAGTATGTATTTGTCATCCCGCACAATTACCGACAGTCTGGAGGGATTCTACGCCGAAAGCTAGAGAAGCTATATGCTATTTCTATACCTGGGGGTTCACTTCAGGTGGCTGTGTATTTATTATCACGTTCAACCACCGACACCGTTAAGGAGGGGTTATATCCCGTAAGCTGAAGAAGCTACGTCCTATTTCTATAGCCTGATGTTCCGTCGGCGTGGCTTTGTTTATTATCTCGCACAACCAAGGACAGTCCGTTAAGGAAGGGGTCTATCCTGAAAGCTGCAGAAGCTAGGTCCTATTTTATGCCTTCGTGTTTAAGTGAGGTGGCTCTATATTTTCAGAGTTTTTTGTTTAAACTGATGATAAAGAAGCAAGTACTAGTTCATTAATATTCCTCTCAGCTCCGGTGTGTATTGAAGCGCATAAATCCTAAATAATATCATAATGCTATGTAATACATTAGTATACAATACAAACCTTTAACAATAATACAGATATCTTTTTATGCAAGTTGATTACAGTTTAAATATAACTCGAGGAGCAAAATGTGAAATTCTTTATTAATAATGAATAGAAATTAAACAGAGAGACAAACAAACACTTTTCTCTCTGTCATAAGACCTATTCGTGATAAACTGTACCAAATCTCACCAAGCTTTCTCAGTGTATTGTTATGTTAACCATCTTCGTTATGTAATCGCTAAGCGTTCACAGGATATGATCAAACCATGTACTATGTATTAGTACTATAATAATTCTCCACTAAGCACGCAACATTAAGTTGAGAGGACACGACTTGGTCATTTGGATGAGAGAATGATTTGCTTCAACGCGATGAAATCTCTCCCGAACGCCTGGTCGGCTTGATTTCATAATGATTTGTTTAAATGTGATGAAATGTCTACTTAGCGTTTGGTCGGCTGGATGTCAGAATGATTTGTTTCAATGTGATGAAATGTCTACTGGGCGCTATTAATTTAGTACATTAGCACTGTAAATAGCCATCTTAGCACAATGGTAACTGGTATGTTACAAGTAGGTTTAAAAAATATTGCATCTTATACAAAGTGTACCAGGATTTATTCTCACTAGGATATACTTGAAAATTACTTATTTTGCGATAAACATTCCGTGCTTGATGTCCCAGAGGCATACCAGAGCTCATATGGGTGTATATCAGAACCTTGCTAATAAGTAAAATTTATCAGGTAAATGGAGTTAGTTCTAGATATTTCTTACATCTATTCATAGCCTTCGTTTTAAATTTATGAAGAATTTTCACATACTGTTTGAGGGAGGATAGATATTGGTGAAGTTTAGCTTTCATATTTCTTCACATCAAAACATCTTCAAATCATCTAACGAGCTATTAATTTTGCTGCAGGATTTGTCATCACTACTATTATGGCAGTTGTTGGAGGCACTGCTGGGATTGTTACAGTGTTACAAATTAATGAATATTGGCGGAAGGTAACTACCTAATTTATATATAGGTCAAGGAAAAATGTTCTTTATTATATGTTATTTTTAAGAGCTATATGTTTCATATAAGTATTAGAGGTATTAGCAATTAGGACATACTCGCAGAAGGTTGTAACTACTCAATTCATATACATGTATAGGTCAAGGAAAATTTTTTATTCTATCTTATTTTTAGTAGAGAGAAGACTGGAAGTCAGACCAGCTGTATGCTTCAAATAAGTGTTAGAGTACTAAGATTTATTCAATATTTTCAAGTTTAATTATTTTATGAGACAGAGGTAGGAAGAGGTTATTTTAATGTATATGTATTTGGTGAAAACTGTATTTCAACCTTTGATGATGTAAAGTGTGGGTTCCCAGTCAATTAGAAATTAAAGACGCAACAGAAACTAGAAGGCCAGATTCATATTTAGATCTGTTTTTCGAAATTCACAAAGACGGACGACTGAAAACTAGAATCTATGACAAACGTGATGATTTCAATTTTCCCATCGTAAATTTCCCATTCATGAGTAGTAACATACATTCTGCCCCTGCATGCGGCGTATATGTATCTTAGTTGATACAATATGCCACAGCATCCTCTCAGTATGAGGACCTCACCAACAGAAGTGTACTACTAACAAAAAACTTCAAGGTTATGATGAAGAGCGATTAAAATCAACACTCCGCAAGTTCTATGGTTGCCATCACGAGTTCGTTGACTATTATAATGTAACAATACCGCAACTTGCACAGATTTGTTTACATTTTGTTAGATCTAGCATTTTGTCGTCTCATCTTACCTACCAGATTTGACTTATTCCTGGTCATGACTTTTGTTTATTGGAGACAAATTTTTCACATAACGGTTGATACATTCATAGCAGAAGACGCGTAACCTTTCGACGCACCCGGTCTCACTCCTTATCGAGTTCATGCGATCACATCCAATTCGTTTCTTGATATTGTGTATTCCTAAGGATTTTAATTTCGGTATACTACGCTTCCTTGATCTTTAAATGTCGCGCATTGAGTTTCGACGCGTGGCGGAACTAGGTAAAATTATATTTGCGACAGTAAAATCAAGATTTACGTCCACAAGACTTAAAAAAATACAGTTACATGTATCACCATTATAATACAATACTAAACAAAATAGTTTATTCTTTGTTTTTTTTTGTTTTTTTTTGGTCTAAAAATCGCATAAATTAATATTATCTGTAATGTTGACGACTTTGACACGTAAACGTCTCCGAAACAAAATGACATCATCTAAATACATCAAGTGAAAAACGTAAGCATTAAACATTTTTGGGCTTCGTTTATGCTTCAGTTTTTAGCTAAAATTTAACGATAAGAAATTTTGAAGTTAGACATTTTAATTATTTTGTGCATTGTTGTCAATATGAAATGTACGATTTTACTTTTTTCAAGACCCAATCATACCCAACGATACATACAAATTACAATAGAATGCACAATATACTTATTACTTGTATTTACAGCCTAAAAAAATTTCCGACGCCCAAGGAACCTTATATCTAGAAAACCAGACAAGACCATAATGAAAATAATAAAACACAAGCACAAACAATGAGGCGAACACAGAAAACACACCAAAAACTAAAACTAGATCAATGCAAACTCCTATTTCATTATGTGCTCCGGAAAGGTAGGCATGCTCATATGTGGCTACTGTTGGATATTTAGCCAGTAAAAAGTCGGAACTAGGTTAACAATATGAAAATAATCTGTTGTTAACGAGAAACCATCTACATGTTAAAATTTGAATAAGTATGCTGACTTCTATCATGAAACACTTATCTGGATGAAAGTAGGTCTTTTATGTTGAAAAAATATGTGACGCATGATTTGGGTGAGAAAGTAAAACAATAATAGTCAGAAGACACATGATAAGTTTAATCTAGTTTTTTGCCACAGACATAATATACAACAGTGAAAAATCTAATTTAATTTCAGATGAATATAAAATTAAAAAGCACTCAAAATTTCAAACGTAAAAGAAATGATTTTAGCTCAGCATTTACTGAACTGCACATTTAGTTCTGAT
>JAOXYJ010828006.1:0-13393 GCA_028566555.1 Lithophaga nigra | reverse complement strand
ATTGACTTTCTGGAACTTTCTACTGGAATTATTTGGAACATTCAGTTGGACAGTTTGTGGAACAATAATTGAACTAAGGCCAGTGATTTCTTGTATTATATAACTGTTTGTTTGTTTTCTTAGATAATAAAGTATAGAAAATTCAATATTGTTGGTTGCATCTTTGTTATACATTTCAAAATATAACATAGGCGTCTTTACAACAGTCAATTAACAACTCTGCCGCAGGGTGTCTTTGGTCACCTGATAGTACTTTATCATTTGTCAGTAAGAGTGTTCTTAGTTTCTCAATTACCGAAGGATTTAAGCGTTTACCTTTGCATAGGCCAATAAAGGGAATATTTGAACAGCCGATAATATCTTATTATTTGTTATGATGAATGTTCTTAGTTTCTCGTTTCCCGATGGATTAGGAGTTTACCTTTGATTGGCTGTGATAAAATTGATGCCGTAAATGCTAAGAGTGAGGCCGCAGGTTATGATCGTGTAATAAATCCACATCTTGAATTATATACGATATTGTCTGGCAGACAGTTTTATTAGTTTTGCATGCTATGAGACCAATAATATTCATACGTTAGTAGTATGACTGTTTTTGACATTTAAAGTTACAAATTATACCAGAAATAATACATTGTCAAACTGTATGGAACAATCTTTGATACCAAATTGTGTGCACAATATGCGAATTTCGACAAACAATGTCTCATCAGTTGAGCTCGGGGCCTAAATATATGGAAAACCAAAACAGCATCGAAAATGTTGCAGAGCAGAAATAAATGCCAAAACGACCAAAAAAAGAAAAAGTTTAAGCCAAAACCAGCTGGGGACAGAGTAATATGTGCTCTAACATTACATTATTAGATTTACTTATTTCTGGCTGAATATCTGTATGTTTTAAGACGAATAATTAATATTTCAGTTGTATGACTGTTTAATATTTTATAAATGCCTAGTTCCAACAATTTATAATATCATTTTGTTGTAGGCATCTTCATGATAATCAATTAACAACACTGCCAGAAGGAATCTTGGATAAGTTAACGTCCCTTAGGACCTTGTAAGTGACAATCTTCTTATTTCCTCAGGTTTTGATTTAATTAGGTGCTTACCTTTGAATAAGCCGTGATTACATTGATGCCTTCTATGAAGGTAGTAAGGGTGCGAGTTATGATGGTATAATGTAATTACATCTTGAATAATTTTACAATATTGTCTGGGAAACATTTTTGTTAGTTTTGCCTGGTATGAGCTGAATAGTTCATACTTCAGAAGTATGATTGTTTGATATATACAGTAACAAGATATTACAGCAATAATGCATTATCCAACTGTATGTTATATGTTCTTTAACATCACATTTTTAGATTTACCCATCTCAAGTTGAACATATGAGTAATGAATAGGAAGCCCTAAAAAACTAATGACAGTTGGAAATGCAAAGAATATTTGTTATGACATTTTCTGTTAAAGGCCGTAAATGATTTTGTATTTTACTGAAAGAAATATGTATTAAAATTGCTTTAATGATAATAATCAGATAACAGGACTGCCATGGGGAATGTTTGATCATTTAACTTCCTTGTTGGAATTATAATTATGATTGTTCTTAGTTTTTCTAGTATCGATGGCATTAGGAATTTACGTTATAGATCAAGTATGGTTGTAAATTTTTCTAGTAATAGAATACATCGAAGGATGACCGGTTTGATGATCGAGCGTTAGGCAGTTCTTTTTCCCTTCCTAATCTGTCATCCCAAAGTGTATTCTATCGTTAAGAAAACCTACAAACATATTTTCTATGACTTGAATAGCGTCATTTTTTTTTATGAATATTGATATAATAAAGACTTTTTTCTAAAAATAAAAATGTTATATTTATAAATGATATATTATTATTTTTGTAAGATTCACATCAGGTGTGTTGTTATTACGAGAAGTTTGTGTAAAGTATATACAAACTTGGAATGATCCGGGCATCTCAGGATTTTAATAACTTGCGAAAAACAAAAGTTTATACTTGATAAAGGTATTTAACCATAGATAGGCAGTGATAAAATAGATACCTATATTATATGAAACCGAAGGTTGGGATGATATGATGGTAACGCATGTTGAATGATTTTTACAACATGCATCAATGGAGTTTATATTTGAATGAAAACATTTTTCTGAAAATTCAATATAACTATGTGCCATCCATGCGATTCATATAAACTATAAATATCCGACCAGTAATCTTTGAAACATCAGTAATATCAATGTCAAACAAAAATACAGTTCGCATTGCTACAAGATCAAGTTTTGTTGGAGTTTGCTTGCATGATCTTCGCACAATACTATGGAATAGATTTCAATAAAAATTAGATTTTTTTTCAGAAAATTACCTGTCATATGTGAATGTTCGAACAACAGCTACGCACTGTCTTTCATAAAAAAGAATGGGTATGCACGGATATTTATTGAGGAAACTGATTACACAACGACCTGGAAAAATCTGATGGATGGGTGCAACAGTATGTATTGAAAGTTTATAATAACAATAATCGGCTAAAGCTAATTTCACTCTATTGTTTTAACAGCGGATTGCATCTTGCATATCAACACGTAACAACAATTTGTATATCACTTTCCATACATAAATGGAAATTACTCTTCTTCCCTGAGCTCCGCTCGACACGACACTCACCATATAAGGTTTCCAGGTACCTACGGAAGGACATAAACAGTTCGAGAGATCATTCCAATTATTCTGTCAGTCAAAATATAGTAAAAATAAACCACAACAAGCGAAACTAGCCACATTTGCTTTCTTAGTAAGTGACAATTTACCAATGAACTGCAGATTTATCTGCATTATTTTGACATTGAGATGTTTCATTTGCTTTTGTTTCTATTTTTCCATATGAACTTTCTTGACCACATATCTAATAGATAGTGAGAAACCAGAATGAGTTATCCTTAATCTATTAAAGGATCGCTGATAATCCGTGTGGTGCATTGATCTAATATTTCTCTGTTTGAGATTTTTTGTTCATCTGTGATAGTTATTTCATACACCTGTATTAGAATTATTTGCAATCCGTAAGCATTTATTCGCGTGAAATATGACAATTAAAATAAAATAATATTAATAAAATAATAAAATAATAAAATGGGAATTAAAGTAATTTGCAATATTTCCATTAACATATGTTTGATAAAAGTATTATTCATTTCATTCTTTATCGTAACATGTGATGTAAAAGAATAAATTGTTTATATCTACAGCAACCGTTATTGATTCACCTTTTTGCAAAATACCCTTGCTCTATACTATAAAAGGTACGTAAATGTCAATTAGTGGAAAAATAGTGATGTACTTTTTCTAATTGATCACGCACATATTTCACGTCATATTATCATAGAAAGGAATTTCAATGGTAGATATTTCCTTTAATACTTAATTATTTAGGCTAGTGCAAGTAATCAAAACCTTTGCAACTTATATTACCAGAGAGAAAATCGCATGACCTCAAGAAAATGTTAGTATATAGTTTATTACTGGTAAAGACAATTTGTATTATCTTGTAGGAATTGCCCTTAGCTTGAGTAAATGCTAATAAATACAATGTATTACTAGCACAGCGAAATGAGAAGTATAAATGAATTAATAAATTATAAATTCAGTATGACAGTGTTGTTAAAATTAATTACTCTAACATAAGTATCCAGTTCATTTACAAAATTGACAAAATATGCATACTATCTAGTTATCATGCGACGTGAAATCGATTTTTAAACAATCTAAATCTATAGTGCAGAAATATCTCCAAATTTGTTCTTTCGTCAAAATACAATAGACTCATGCTTAATTTTCATATCATATAATTACTACCGCTTTTGTTCATCTTAAACAACTATAATGTATTTTATTGTTTTTTTTCACAAAATGATCCCATTCATTTACTCATCAGTGAAAAATAAAAAATATCGATTAGAAAGTGAAGTGGGTAGACACGGTTGCATAGAATATTAATACCTTAGCGTTTTTATTTCTTTACTCCAGGTGAAACTACTCTATTGTCAGAAAACTTTTCTGAAGATAAGGTCGCAACTTTATGTAAGTAGTTTTTCTTGCATTTGCGAAAAAATGCTTTGTAGGACATAACGTTTAATTACATTATATAACTAAAAGGGTGGTAACTGTGAAAATATGTAAAGTAAGACAGGAAATACGTTTCTGCTGTTACTTCTGATTTTGCTCCTCTTCAAACAATATTTCACCCAACTTTGGACAAAATTGCAAATTTTATTTATCAGATAAAATTATTAACTACAAATTCACGCTTAGGTTTCCAAACACATATTTTGTTACGGTTCATCCTTTTTTCTCCTTCTCTAAAGAAGAGTACAAGCAAAATCCTCAAGTGGGAAATTTACAAGGAATAATGAGTGGTCCAGATAGTTATTCATATGTAATCTGGTATCTGGGAACCGGCTCTTTAACATTAGGTTGTGAGGTTGAGACTAGATAGTAGCGAAGTATTCTCGATTCTCCATAACTGGTAATGATTGCAAGCTTTCCTTCCGTCGTTGCTCTCATCGGGTACTCCGATTTCTCACTCGTATAAAAACCAGACCTACGATATAGCTTTAGTTGAGGCATAATAAGTATATTCAATCACCAATCAATCAAATGTAGTTTTAAAAGTTATTTGATCTATGTCATGTTGAACTACAGAACTTCACAAGTTAAACTGTTTCTGGCTTTATCTCTGTTCAATCCGGTCATTTTAGTGTTGATTGTTGTTATTCTATAATTTTTTCCGTTGAACTTGTTAATTCAATACTTACATTTGTGTATACTCGTTGCTCGGTGACCATGTGGTACAATCGCACCTTGTACAGTTTCCCATATAAGTCACTACCAAGTTTGTTGAAACTACCGCTTCTACTCTAATTTTAGCACAGAAAATGGACAGGGTGTCAAAACAAAAACATATAAACGTTCAGTATTTTATTTTGAAAAGTACCTACAAATGTTTACTGGTCAACATATGTAGAATTTAGCACATAAAACTTAAATGCTCGACAGTATCTCGTCAGTGCTGGCAGGAAAGAATCAGTACGTTGTGAAGTGATAAGAGTGCAAAATGTGTACAGTTTCTGCGTGGAGATGACGCAGATATAGAGCCTTTGCTATAGAGTTCTATATTAAAAACAGATTTGTAGGAAATTTTCGACAAATGGGACAGCATACTTACTTTTGTTGATAACAAAAATTTTGTTACAATAATAAGTAAAACAGAAGGAAAATATGACGACTGTCAAAGAGATAAGATTTTTAGCAAGAGAGCTGAGGCTTACAAGTTTGCAGTATAACAGAAGCAAACAAATGATTGGTAAGCGAATAGAAGAGGACGAGAAATAGTCGATGGATTCTCTCAAATCATTGATAAAAGATCGTGAAAGACCTAAACTAAATAACTGAGAGAAAATGGAGGCTTTTTCTGTTACTGTTTTCTGCAGATGGGAGGATACAAATGAGTGAAGGTTCCAACATCCCATGAATAGAAAGCCATCGGAAAGTACGCAACCTCCGGAAAACTGACTTGAAAATATTGCGCTTAGGCGACCATTTCCCTTGACATAAAACTGTGCACACTAAAGGACACGACCCGAATACTGATGAAACTGCAAAAACCATACAAAACCACTGCAGATAGAATGGAATCCAAAGGAGGCTCTAATGGAGACGAAAATACATTTAAATCTACTCGAAAACTGAGCGGACAGCCGAAACGAACTTCTACAAACCATTAACAAGAAAATGCTGACATACGCCCGTAAGATGATGCATTTCTACCTTAGCACAACGGGAATGAGAGTCAAGAACTGAGGTCCAGTTGCTCTATTGTGGGCACCATCACAAGAAGGAAATAAAACTTCATCATAACTCGACGATGCTGTGAAGAGTGATCATGGAACAATTAAAAAAATTTCCTGTTGAACTACTTTTTCTTCAGGAAACTGTGCTACACAGACATGGCTAGCTAGGTAACCTGGATCCGGACGGGGTACTCCTACAGAGACCTGACGAAACATATTCGAGAATTGTTTGACAAGGCCAACCCGAACGACTTGTGATGCTGGCATGGATCAAAGTTAACAGTGCTACAAGCTGCATATCCAACGAACAGATACAAAGCTTCAGCCGTAAGGATGTTTTACTGACGAAACAGGTCAGAAAGGTTGCACTACTGCAAGACGACAATAAGAGACACGACTGCAAAGACTGATTGCGCATCAATCCTAAGGTAATACTTAATTAATACTGAAGCAAAAATTACAAAAAAAAAAAATGAGTGACGACAACATCTGATTGACCACCAAGTGTGCAAGGGTCAAGAAGGTTTGCTGATCTATTTTTACGAATGTCATGGGAAAAAAGAGTGGATGATCAAGGATAAATTGAAAGAAGAGACGCCTAAAAATTTAAACTTTCAAATAAAAAAATAATAATTTAAGGAGATATTAGAATCTACTATTAGGTATTGCACCCAAAGGCATTTTCCGGCAAGAGCCTAAGAGAAAGAACTGAAGATTTGAAAATCCCAATTTCTTGGGCTACTCGAAACCGCAACGTGTGCAAACGATTGAATTACGAAAATACGTGAACAGAAAACTCAACACGATCAAGACAAATAGAGAAAAAAGGAAAGCGATAAATTGGTCAAATCAGGAGGAATGGTAGACCATATGACAATTATTTTCGGAAAATTGGACGAGATCAATTAGGACGAATCGACGCACTCTACTGTAGTCGACAACCTTGTTAGTACAAGTGAGGTGGACAAGATTGCGTGCAAAGAACTTGCGCACATAAATTGAATAGGAAGGACTTTGAAGAATGAAAACCCAGGTGAAAGCAGGCATTAAAAAATAAACCAATACCTGAAATTGCGTTCTGATGGAGTAAGGCAAAGTAAAAGACAACTATCGCTTTCGTCCTGACCTTTTTTCCTGTCAGTTTTGGACCCTGCAGAAGGTCTTTGATATTCTTACGTTAAAGTGTTTTCATATGCGGCCTTCGCCTTCTTTTGACGTCAAGAAAGAACCCGGCCTTCATGCCGAAGATCGATATGACTCGAGAATGTTAGATGTAGCAGAAGGTGTGGTGATCGACGCAGTTATTAGGTGTGTTCATTGGTTTAGTATCTTTTTAAAGTTTGTTTACAGATTATGAAGCTGTGCCTCAATGGGTTGTGTATAAGCTTGTTGATAAAGCCTCCTAAGGACCTGAAATCAGATTTTTACCCTTACACAGATCGTATACGTTCCTCTGAGGACGAGTTGTCCATTATTCGTCCCGGGACTGTACATGTAATTGTTGACGGTTCGTAGCACGATTTTACACTTGCATATACATATTTTATCTTCTCTTTTTATTATTATAATAAAGGAAGACGAAAATAGAAGACATCACCTGCCTTGTTGAAAACGCGTTGAACAAAACCAAAGGCATTGCCACAGAATCGCCGCAATGTGAGGAGGCGACGTTGCTCCTCAGCCTGCTCCTTTGAGGTGAATGGCCTTTGACAGGTTTAAGAAGTCAAGTTTATCTACCAGATCATGGAGAAGGAAACTGAGCATAAATTTCTCAGGGAGAACTGCTCCTGGAGTCGAACTATAGAAAAGGAGATTATCCCTCTGGACCTGTTGGAGAGCGTCAGCTCGAAAGCAGACTATAGTGACGTCGAGGCAGTTCTACAATCGTGAGACCTAGACGGGGCAGCAGGAAACACGATTGCTGTTGTTGACCTCAATAGCCTTATGCTGAACGAGACGTACTACCTGAGGGAAGCACAACAACGTGGACTGCTTCTAACTGCCGTAGACTACCTCATCCTGCTCAGAAGGACCAACAACTGTAGCCTCCCGACTCTGTACCCCAGCCATTTTGACCGAGATAACTGCGAGGAAATGGAGGACGAAAGGGGACGAAAACTAATAGAAGGATCAAATATTATTAATCATAGTCAGGGTTGCGTAATACTTGCAAATTGTCAATATTTAAAAATGACCGTCGCCTGCTGACTGTGTTCCCTTTAAACGTTTTATTGTGAGAAAGCTATCATAGGACAATGATTACATGTATAATCAGAATTTAGAATCTGACATCAAAACGGAAAATGTTTAATGACACATTTTGTAAATAAATCGCTTTTAAAAAGACATTTTTGTTTGTTTGATTGTTTGATGATAGAAAAAATCTGCCCTTAAATTAGAAATCATAAGCCGAGTTACGAGTGTTAATTTCATAATCTTTCATAGTTACAGTGACCTGGACCTTTGTGAAAGTTAATGGTGTTCTTGCCTTCACACCGCCGTAAAGTTCCCTTTTTTGAACATTCAACTGTGAAATAATAAAATTGGATACATAAAATAAGTAAAAAGTTACAATCCCGAACGAAATCCATTTTCGCATTAGACATTTATACCCAAAATTCAACATTCGAGTTGTTACGTCTTATGATTCAACACTCAGCATTCGATTTTCAAGATCTAACTTACCAATTCAATATTCAACCTTCGCATTTCGAGGTCCATTCTTCCCAATTCAACATTTATCATTCGTATCTCGATTCGAATTCTGACGTCTAAAGCTCCCAGATTAAATTTCAACATTGTAGTTCTACAGTTTAACCTTTAACATTCAAAATTCAAATTCCGGAATCTAACCCTCTTAAACATTCTAGATTCGAGATGAACGGTCAGCAACCGAATTCCGAGGTCTAGTATTACCGGTTCAAGATTTAACATTCCATTTCAATATTCAAATTCCGAGGGTTAATCTTCCCCTTTACACATTCAAGTAATCGAGTTCAACATTCATTCTCGTTACGAGGTCTAAGCGTCACAATTTAACATTCAACATTTCGAGGCTTAATCTTACCAATTAAACCGTTCAATTTTGTTGTGAATGCTACATGTTCAATTCGGACAGTTAGATCTAGGAATTTTGAATTTTGAATATTGAATGCAGGACAACGGGAATGTTGTGTGGTGCATCCGGAACACTGGACTTCGGGATCAGAATGTTAGGTAATAAATTCAAGTATTGAATATTGAACTTTAACATTAGATCTCAGAATTTGAGTGTAAATTTGGGAAAGTTAGACCTCAGAATTGGAATATCACATGTTAAACTCTGACAGTTAGACCTTGGAATTCAAATACTTAATATTGAAACGGAATGTCGAATATTACCTTAGAAGTTAAACATTTAACGTAGGAGTTCAACATACAACATTAGAATTCTGAAGTTTTATGTCGAATTTCGAACTGACACGGTAAGGCCTCGAAATTGAAATATTGAATTTTAAATTAGGAATGTAAGACCTACGAATTAGAATTCTTAATGTTAGACCCGAATTTTAAATGTTGAACTGGTAAGATGAAACATCAGGATTTTAATTTTGAATGTTAAAACGAATGCTGGATGTTGAAATAGGGCAATTAGACGTAATAGTTCTTCCGTTGAAATCTAGACACAAATGTTGAACGTTGAATTTGGAAGGTGAAATCTCAGGATTCGAACACTGGATGTTGAATTTTGAAGATTAAATCTCCGAATCCGAATCTTGAAAGATGAAATCGAATGTAGAATGTTGAACTGAGAAAACTTATACCTCAAAATTTGAACTCAAATGTTGAATGTGAGCTAGGAAGATTAAACCTCGGAATTCGAATGTTGAATGTTGAACTTGAATGATGAATGTTGAACAGGGGAAATTAGAGGTTACAACTCGAATAATGACTGTTACATACGATTGCTGAATAGGGAAGTTAGACATTGGAATTCGAAGTTTGAATGTTACAGTCGAATGTTGAATGGTGAACTGGGAAGCTAAGACCTCAGAATTCGAATGCTGAATGTTAAACTGTTTAAATGCTCGAACCTATTTTACCTCCGGAGTTAATGTAAATCCTAAAAACTCTGAGCAATTATTGGAAATGTTTGGAGTATGGTTTTTTGAAAGTCTACCAGCTATCAAAACCATTGCTTTTCTGCTCTCTACTCAACAATACCACATTCCGAATCAAGGAACATCTCAACCTATCAATAATTGATTGTACTTTTTTTTATATAAAAAACGGAACTAGCAGATTTTTGGAGTTAGATATAGAAAAATTGTGCTTTGCCAGCATCATACCAATTCCAACAAGAAGAAATACACCAAAAGCGAATTTCTACAGATGCTGAACTTTCTGATTGCTAACAGATTTGTTGAATTCAGTCGTATTTTTCAACGTACGATCGGCATACCTAACTGTGTTCCCATACTTGCTGACCTGTCTATACATTCGTATGAAGCAGAACTAGTGGAAGAACTTTTAAAAGATAAGAAAATCAGGAGTTGTTAAAGCCATTAATTTCACATTCAGATACCAAGATGTTGTTGTATCGCTAAATAATCCTAAAGCTAGCGATTACTTACATCGGATCTATCAAGTGTTCTTTAATTTTAAGGACACAACAGACACAACGAAGGTTTTCTTCCTACTTGATCTTTATTTTGATACTGACAAAAATGGATTTATACAAAACAAGATCTATGACAAAAAAAAAAAGAAAAAAAAGACGGTTTTAATCTCCCTATGGTGACTTTCCCTTTCTTCGGCATGAATATACGGGCTGCCCTTGCGTATGTCGTGTTTATGCTACAAATTTTACTGTGCGCTAGAACCTGCCTATGCTTTATAAACATGGATAATCTGTTGACAGGAAAGTTGCTTAAGTAGTAGTTTGCGAAAAGCAGATTAAAGTTGTGCCTCCGTAAATTTTATGGTTCTCACCACGAGCTGGCAGAACACTTCAAAGTATCTATGTGCCAGATAAATGTTGGCGTCTTTTCGTCGCACTATAAATACTGAGTCATATATTCCAGAGCTTGACTGTTACCGGCTCTGACTACAACTGGAGTTGAAATGAAATTGCACGAAGGGTGACGCTAAGACACCAAGAGATGCTTATCCTGTCGACGCATCTGGTCTCACTCCTTTAGAAGTTCGTGCGATTCATCTTTGGTTAATTTCGGATTTGCCATTTTATTGACCTATTTATGAGTTTTGGTCTCTAATTGTCTATTATTTCTTTAATCCTAATATAATGGACAATCAGACACATCAAAGAAACATAATAGGTATATGTTCAAATAGTACACGAAAACATCAAGGTATTTGACAATACGCCATTAAAAGATTATGAAAACTTGCAAGCACAACAATTGTACATCTATGAAAGGCACTAACTACAAATAGATAATGGACAGACATCCCACACAACCAGAGTATCTTCATGTCTTTAACTTTTATCACATTAAAAAAGTTCAAGTAAACATTTTAGAAATAAATGTCTCAATGTATTCACATAACTCAAATCGAACAATGAAAGAGACGTACAGCTTGAATGCATATGCATGCAGATCTTTATCTAATAAGTATCAGAGATGTGAAGATAAATCATTGAAGGTGTAATTGATTGGTTGCATGAATAAAGCTGATATCACATGATAACCGATAATGCTTAGCCCATCAAATGACATGTCTCAAATGACTCCGATGGCCCTATTCAGAGGGTCAAAATTACTCTTCAGTTCGTGTTATTTAATAGGTAGATTACAATTAGTTTTGAACAATTACTAAGGACCAAAGATTGTGATATTTTATGAACAATCTATTTGACCCTGTACTCAATACTTTTATCTATACTGCAATTCAGTTCATAACAAAGCAATACAAGAGATGAATTGATTTTTTCTGCACATGAGTTGAGCACAATCAACGGGGTTTTCAAACAACACCTTAAGCCTTTGTACCCTGTGGTCAGATATGATCGAGGCTTTTGCCACTGATTTCATTCAGAAATTATGTCAATATATATATGTTATACCATAAACGTCAAATAAGAAAACAAGTTGGAGGAGAGATATCAGTTTTGATTCAGAACTACGAAGAACGTAACTTTTATATTCTTATATATTGAAATCTATAACAAAAATGTAACCAAAAATATGTATTTTTCTATACTTTATTATATAAGAAAACAAACAAACAATTATATACAAAATATAAATCACTGACGTAATTGTTCAGAGTTCGGAGATCAGTTACTGTTCCGTAATCTGTCAAACAAAATGTTCCAAATAATTCCAATAGAATATTCCAGAAGTCACTAGAATTCAAGTGGTGAAGAAATGTTCACACGGTTAACGGTAAATTTCCTATAAATGTAAAGCAGCTCGTAAAATCCTAAGTATATATTAATCCAGATTGTAATAAAATATAAATCCAGATAATTAAAGTTCAGCGATGATTAACTCCGAGTAGTTTTAAGTATCCAATTAGAGCAGACTGACTGAAATGTCTGGATGTTCACAATTTATAGGTCCTGAAATTCTAGACGATATCTTATAGAATAATCCCAATCAGATGATCATGTAGAAAATTTCCCATTCATGTGATATTATATTTTTCTGTAAACAACCATTGTCTTTTTCAGTAAACAAGCAGAAAATTACATCATCTTATGCACAGTTTACAAAAAAGTTGTAAACATGTAAACAAATATTTAGGTCAATGACCAACATAATACAAAGTCAGTCAAGTACATATGTACTAACAGATACCTGTAGCATTTCTTAAAATTACTGTTTCATAACAGTAGTACATGCACACTGTAATTAGTGCAAGAACTAAAAAAGGAAACTGAATAGTATTTGGCATAAAACATCCAAATTCCACTGTATAAAAATAATATCCACGGATATATAGCTATAACAGCTTTACGTATTATCAATGAGAAATAATAAACGTTTTTTTAGCTCACCTGACCCAAAGGGTCATGTGAATTATTGGCATCACTTGGCATCCGTTGTCGTCGTCGTAAACTTTTCAAAAATCTTCTCCTCTGAAACCACTGGGACAATTAGAACCAAACTTGGCCACAATCATCCTTAGGGTGTCTAGTTTCAAAATTATATCCAATGTTTCCACCGACCAGTCAACATGGCCGCCGTTATTGAAAATAGAACATAGTGGTAAAATCAACAAAAAATACAATTAAAAAATTGCGAAAAAACCTGTAAAGGTCCAATTGCTACCAACCGTTGAGGAAATGATACATTTAAGAATTATGGTTGATAACCCCAACCGATATGAAACGTGACTGCCACGTTACTAAAAATAGAAAATTTGACAAAATATTCAATAAAAAAATTCTGAAAAATCCTGTAAGGGCCAATTACTACCAAACTTTGGGTAAATGATGCATTTATGATCCCCTTTAAGAATTACGGTTTATGATGTCAACTGCCAACAAACATAGCCGCCAACGTTACTAAAAATA
>JAOXYJ010827896.1:0-13397 GCA_028566555.1 Lithophaga nigra | reverse complement strand
GGTTTCTATTCAATTGTAGTTAAAGATTTATGGATTTTAATGGACATTTTTACGTGGTAGTATGTACTTGATTGACGATACTATAAAGTTGAAGTATTCAGAATTAGGATTCAATTTACAAAACCAAAATGATTAAGCTAAAAATTGAATTAAGAGGTGAAATCAGTCAACTACGTTTTGACAACTCATACTGCTGCAAAACTTACATGTGTTTGTAAATTCAATATAAAATCGCAGTGTTTAATTGAGAATATCAATTATAAATATGAATGCATACCTAATCATGTTAGTCCAAACAAATTACAAATTTTTATTATTAATATAGAAAATAATTTATTATTATTTTAGGTTTCACCACTTACATTTCGAAAAGAAGGATCCTTAGCAGTTAAGTTTTTAGTACTCAAAGATGAAACATCTTTTGCAAAAGTAGTCTTGTTTCATAAGAATGCTACAACTTCATATGTACCAGAGAATGTAGTAGAAGTGTCTAGCTTGTACCAAAAGGTCTATCAGAACAAAAAGCAGTTAACTTCATCAACAGCAACAGAATATCAAGTGAGTATTTTACTTCTATAAAAAAGGAAAGACGTAGTGTAAAAGTAAAAAAAATCTTTATATCATACTCCATATCAATCCTTTTTGTAAATACAGGTGAAGGGTTTATATGATCTACTTTATAACATATAACAGTCCCATCATTATGAGACCCCTCCCCACAAGAGGCCATCTCCCTTACGTGGCCATATTTCTCATGCATTAACCCCTTGCATTTCATTTTCACCTCCTATAGAAGGCCATCTCCCTTTTCCAACCAGCCCACCCTTTTCATGTCTCAACTGGAAATTTTCCCTCCAAATAAAGGCTAATATTGCAAAAGTATTGTCGGTGAATTTTTTCATGCTTGTATGATTTGGTTTTTATACTTGCTTGTATTCAATTTTTTTCTAATTTGATTAAAATTTAAACCATTAAAATCTTTTTAACATCCTAAAAAATTATTATTGAAAAATGCCGAATTACATGTTTCCTCTCAGTCAAGTTAACTGCACTACTCCAGTCTGCACCTTTAACCACTAGTCCGAAGCCACAGACTAGTAAATATTGCGGCGGTCATCTAACCGACAGAACTTAGAATTAGTGGAAGTCAATCTTTCATGGAAGACGCAAACACAATTTGGCTACTGTGTTAATAGTTTTACGATCATCAAAGAACAGAAATGTTACATTGTCACTCATTGATGGACAGGAACCTTTCCGATAAACTACTGCGAACGAAACGCTTCTGATTGGCGGCCATATATCGTCTGATCGTCTAATGAGTGTCTAATTAAATTGTTTTGCTTTTACAAGCAACGGTTGAATGAATCCAATGGACGCGATGACGGGTCACGTAATTATCTTTCGACCAGTAAAAAACTTCTGATCTCCGACGTTTTACAAAAGGCTTTTATCAATCACTGATTAACAACGATTTGACGCAGTTCTTTGATGTATGAAAGCATACATTCTTTGCGCGTCTGTCGTTAAAGTTTGACTTCAACGGATCATAAGTTTTGACCGCTGCAATATTGGATTGGACTAGTGAAAATTTTTTGAAAACTTTGGTTGGGCATGAAGAAGAATTTTCAAGAAATAAGCTTTCGGACTAGTAGCCAGAAAAGATTAATGTCCAGACTGCTAATCTGTAGATACAATGTAACATATTTAGACAAGTGCTCATAACATATTTGTATCACACTATTTCAAACCAATCTTAACTTAATACCTCCCAGGAAAAGCCATCTCCATTATAAGGCAAATTTCCCTTTGCAATAGGGTATAGCCTTATAAGGGAACCGACCATTTAACTTGCGGGTAGAGGTATGGTTTTTTCCTAAAAAACATTTTGATTTTGAATCTTGACGGAAAAAATAATTTGGCTGGACAGGATAGAAAAAAATATTTTGACTTGTCATTTTCACAGTATGATCATATGCAAAATTTTGAAAAAAAGAAAATTTTTGTCGCGTCTGAAAAAAACGTAGCCCCAAACCCCTTTCAAGTTAAATGGTCGGTTCTTAATAGAGGGACATCTACTGTACTGTCATTTTTCCTAGAAAATAGCCTCTTAATATAGATTTTTTAAAGAAAAGATTAAACTGTCGTGGTAGCCTATAAGCCACCTGATGAATTCCCTTGGCAGGGACGAAACAGTTTATACAATACCCTGTTAAGTGAAAAGAGTTAACTTTTTAAAGTAAGTTAAAAGTAGAAAGGAGATAACAGATCGAAATTACTTATTTCCTTTGTATCCCCCTTTCATGAAAATTTATATGAAAATTAATGAAAGTGTATGTGAATTTAGCACTTTCAGGAGATTATTGATTAAAAAGTAAATTAATTAAAACTTGTCGTGGTAACTGTTACCTAATAAATAAAAAAAACAGTAATTGTAACAATATAAACATAGGTACATTGTACTTTGGACACATCAATATAGAATATTATAAAATAATAACTTTTCTTCCGAGGGACAAACAAGTCGCAGGTGACACAAAAGCCCTGCAGAAAGGAAAGGCCCTACTTGAAGGAAACAAAATCCTTGCTTGTTCCGTCAAATATGAAAGATATTTTCTTGAGTGGTATAGTATATGCAGCAATGAAAAAACAGGTTATTTTTTGCTTTGTGAAAGGTAGTTCATGGGTCAAATTAAGCATAAGTCTTTGTCTAACATATCTAAGAGTAGATTTTTATTTTAAATTTATTAAATGATCTCAAGTTTATATAGATGCATTCTCACGGTCGACGCACTTTTCAGATCCTACCAATTGATATATTGTTAACTTGTTCTCGTCCTGAATATTCATGAAATATTTGCCGCTGGACGTTAAACAAATAACAATCAATCAATTATATAGATGCAAAGTTTGATACAGTAAGAAAGTTTCAATACGAAAGTATGAGTAATTTACCACTTATAGATCACTTATAGACAAAATTTTCCGGCGGGTCCCCTTTTTGAAAATCCTGGATCCGCCACTAGGTCAAGTTCCACGTAGCAGATGCACATGTATTTTTTTTTGTTTTTGTTTATTTATAAAGAGGATGGTATGAGGCAAAGCGCCACAATTTAAACTTTCTGTCATCATTTTCTTTTGTAAACTATGCACTAAATAGTGGAAATTTTTCCTCATCCTTGTTTTCTTTTAATATGGTCCAGTGTCAAGAACAATATTATCATGATTATAAAATGCAAGTTCAAGTTAATGCTATTTTTATACTCAGGTGAGGAAAATCGATACACAACAAGAAAGTATGGAAGCAACACATTTAGGGATATGGAAAGAATTGGAAGGAATGGATTGGAGGTTTATGGAAAAACTGTTTCAATACAGTGGTAAGGCCAGAGAGATGTCAGGGTCTACATTCATGCTTTGGTTTCTATTCTGTAAACTCTGGACTCTGTGAAATTTTATTTTGTACTCTCTGAAATGCTGCTTTATTTTATTACAGTCAAACCAGTATATAAAGGTCACCCTTGGGAACACGAAAAACTGACCTTGAGAGAGAGGTGATCTTTAAATTGAGGTTCAAGTTACATAGATACACATGTATTACTACAATGGGAGAACTGCATGACCTGATAAGTATATATTATCAGGTTTTCTGCATATTGATATCGTGAAATATCGGCTGTGAGACACAATATAAAGCTTTTTTTTGGCAAGTGAGCACAGCGAACGAGCCACAAAGTTTCATATTGTGTCGAGCAGCTGATATTTTACAATTATATGTATGAAGAAAACCTGATAATTGATTTATCGTATTGTTCTTGCGTGATTTTCTTGATCCAAACGGCATTGTTTCTATGTTATGCAAGCTAACCGGAAGTATACATTCGGGTCAAATTTATCAATGTCGGGTCAACATTATGACGTCGGTGATAAGTTCGGGTCAAACTTGACAACGTCGGGTCCAACATGTACAACCTCACACAGCCGTGATACGACAAATACTGAACGGAAGAGCAGGGTGAGATAGTCATAGGGAAATACGATAAGACAGGTTTTTGCTAAATAGAGGTGACCTTTTTGGCAGGTTTGACTGTACTTTATTTATATTTTTATTTCATTGTATGTGTACCATGAATATTTAATTTACTGTTCATTTATCCTGATAATTGACAGATTAAGGCAATCATTCTGTTTATACAGATATTTCTGAAATCTCGTTTATGCTCTAAATGTAAAACATTCAGATACTATTACACTATTAATAACTTTTACACATTCTCCATTCGATTCCCAGTTGTAATAAGAATATATATATATGCAGTAGAACCTTGGTAGCTTGAACTCGAAGGGACGGTCCAACTCAATTCGAGAAATGCATGGTGTTTGAGTTATTGATGGCAAATATTATGGAAAGTACACCTGTGGGAAGTTCGAGAAATAAGTGGTGTTCCAGCTATTGAGTTTTGACTGAAGCTGGTTTACTGGTAATTTTTGTCTCACCTACAATGTACATCGAAAATCGTGGAAGGCAAGAAATAGGTATTGCTTTTCCAGCAATGACATTGTCAACAATTGTTGAGTTTTCGTGATTTGATCAGTTTCTTAGTAAATGAGAGCTCTAGATTACTGATATTTGGTATATTCCTTTGTCCTTAGGTGTACATGCCAGCCAGGTACTCTCATCTGACCATGACCTCATTTTCATGCTTCACTGACCATGTTAAGTTTTGTGATTGAATCATTTTCTGAGTAACCGGGACCAATTGGTCACTGATATCTGGTATGTGCCTTTGGCCTAGGTTGCACATGTCAGTCAGTAACCGTTTCCTGATATTAACCTCATTTTCATGCTTCACTGACAATGTAAAGTTTTCATTATTAGATCAGTTTCTCAGTGACAGGGAGTGGTAATTCACTGATATATGGTATTTCATTTGTCCTGAAGTGTACATGTCAGTCAGGTACCTGTCACCTGACTTTGACCTCATTTTCATGCTTCATTGACCATGTTAAAATTTTCGTGATTAGGTCAGTTTCTTAATCTTTGTATGTGATTAATGTAGTTGTCAGCCACCTGATGTCGATGTTATTTTCATGGTTCTCAAACTTCGTAATATAATATGTGTTTCCCCATGCAACATAACGGGGGTAGGCGAAATATATTTGTATGTTAACCTTTATTACAGGATTATAGCATGTGATTGGAAAGCATGCAGTATGCTGAAAGGTATAAATGCAGCAAACAGCGACTTCTTCTGTATATGGTGTCATTGCAGCAAGATGCAGATTTGTGATTTCAGCAGTAAGCATTGATTTACCTGATAATGTCTGTATCAGACACATGTACATAATGTTTTACATTGTCTTGAATATTTTTAGAATGTCTTTTAATAACAGTATCCTTATTCCTTGAGTACATATGAAAAAAATCAAATATTTTGCCTATCTACCATCTTTATTTTCTGCTCAATGTTTAGTAATTTTATTTTGCCTCATTATAAGGAGTCAACTGTTATATAAAGTTCATATTTCCTATCATTATTTTACCTCTTTCACATCTTATAATATGATTATTTTAATTATCTAGTGTCTCCAAATATACGAGTTTATGTATTTTGCAAAGATTATTTATTTACATGGTCTATCTTCTTTTTCAAAGATTATTTATTTGCATGGTTTGTCTTCTTTTACAGTACCATCTTGGCCCATTCAGCGTTGCAAAGAGATCCAAGACCAATCCTTCACAACATGCAGCATGGGATATATAATCGATGATTTGGTACCATTTATAGACTATTCTATACCAGATGATCCACATCTACGAATTCATATATCCTTAAAATTGTTTAATCAGGTAAATACATTTAATATACAAATGTTAGTATGCCATATCTAAGTAAGCTCATACAGTGTTCTCAAAGATCTGTAGGAAGATTCAACTAGTAGTCAAAGGTTAGTTGCAATAAATTTTTACAGATTTTGAAAAACTCTTATTATATGCACTTTTTTCATTTGTTTGATTTGGACTTCCAAAGCAAACGTTTGTGAATGCGAAGGTCTCAGACAAATCATAACGGTATAGCTATTTTTAGAAAATGTTGAACGTAATGAGATAACTATGTTTCAGAGCTCTTTTTCCTTAGGAATGTTAGATAAACATATATGCACAAATGTGATGATAATCTGTTTGTATCAGCTCTTATCTGTTGTATGAGCTACATCACTGCTCGTTGCTTAAATGACTCGTAGTGATATGGCTCATACAACAGACTCGAGCTGATACAAACAGATGTAACATCACAGTGTGTATATAATATATATGTCTTGTTGCAGACTTTGATCCTTAATACCGGTACATCTTTTTTGTAGGTGATGACTTGAAAATCATCATTAAAAATCTACAAATACACAACGTTCTAGAAAAAAAAAGACGATCGACATTTTGCTCCAGTAGAGCGCCTCATTATGGCCCAACTCAAAGCTGAACCTGAGGAAAGAGGCTTGCCAAAGAATGGGAAGAAAGCAACATTGGTAACCCGTTTGAAAGATGCTATTGGTGATGGAAATCTTGTAAATATTTTGTTTCATTTCAATCACTTTGAATCCATCTTTCTGGTCCATCAGTAAACTTTGAATCCATCTTTCTGGTCCATCAGTAAACTTTAGACATTTTCTTTTGATATTGAAACCAAATTTGAGAGAATGCTCCATGGATTTAAACATATATATATTTGTTCCAGAATGGCTGCTGCTGTACTTAGTAATTTACCATAGAACCTTAGGGACAAGAATATTTTTTGCGTTGTTTTGAATGTCAGTGGTTACTGCTATTGTGAATCAGTGTTTAAGGGGCCCAATGGGAAATAAACCATGTCATGGTATGAATCATTACTATGCGTGATTGATTAGATTATGGTCCTATGTACAAAAATCCAAAATGAAAGTCAGGTAAGATATTTTATTGTAAAAGACTATCTTAACATTTCTAATAAAGTCCATCAAAGCTACATGTATTTATACAGAAGGATTATATTTCACTGAAACATAATTTGTCAATAATCTATGGATTTAGTTTGTATGTACTAGACAATAAATGAACATTCAGAATGATATTGTTTGTTTTTCAGATAAGGAAGAAGTCCACCAGAAGTAGGCTGCAAGTCTCTTATGACTATGGAGATGTCAATGAAGAGGACGATAATCTTGATATTGATGCACTGCAGAGGCTTTGGACGGACTTTGATTCGTTGATGGAGTCTTTAAGATCCTTACCAACATCTGAAAAATACAGAACAAGTGATGATTTCCAGAGATTTGCAAGACAATGGGCAACAGATGTTAGAAAGTACACATTCGATGAGGATGTCACAAACCTTATATACATGGTACTAGTTCATTTCGTTAATATTGTATGATGATGAAACTTTTCAAAATAAAAAGAACTTCATAAAACTGTCAGTGTAGTTTACTGTCATATAATGTACAAGAAGTTATACAAGGACACAATAATATACATATTTGTTTGTGGTTACATAAAAGATCATAAATAAACATATTTTTGGTGTAATAACTTAAAAAGTATACGTTAAAATGTTTGGATGCTTGCAGCATTTCTACACTAAGTATTCAAAATAATGTGTTTTTTCAGCAATGGTTTAACCATATACCATATTTCCTGCACAAGTACAAATTTCTTCATGACATAGGTGTTTCCCAGGTGGAACGAAAAAACTACGGCCAGAGGCAAGCGTACTTTGGCTGCACCAACCGCAATGGGGGGAAAAATAGCCAGAAAATATCAAAGCAGGTACTAGTTTTCTACTGAATATTAGTCAAGAACTAAATTCAAAGAAAAACAACTTGCAGTTGTGTTCCCTTATAACAGTACTTGTATGAATTGAGTGCATCTGTTCTCATAATGCCAAAACTGTGAAAAAAGAAACAAGATCAGTGGGATGCAGACAGTGATCCATAAATGAAGATCTCTACAATACAAGTCTTATGAGAAAAATACATGTACTTACCCCCTTTATGTTTTACTCATATTTTTGTTTACTTTTTCTTTGTTGTCCTGTAAGAAAAGAAAAGAGTTCATGATTTATTCATAGAGAAACTAATGCATGAACAGATAGAGGTTTATTCTGCCCAAATTATCTTTACATGGTCTAAATATAATAAAATATATGCTTGAATTAAAGTTCTAAAAAATCCTTTTCAATGGTACAAAAACAGTTAGTTACATGTTCAAGAATAAGTACTTATATTAATTACTGCTAATATTTTAATTGAGATAGTTTCTTTTTACAGGTTCTGGAGAGAGAAAACAGAATGCTTTGGTCCCAACTGGAGGGAGTCAAAAGAACAGTTAGGAAGTATAAAAAGACAGACTGACAATTTTTCATCAATTCACATAATTTTGTACAATGAAATTGACATTTTATAAATTGTGTGTGTGTTATGCGTTCACTTAATCATGTACATAATGAAAGTAACAACATTTGATATATATGCTATCGTGAAGGTTAGAAGTAAACGTAAATAGTTCTGTGTAAACAAAGGACAGTTATGTTTCCTGCAAGTAAATGACTGTTATTAATGGCTTTCACCCTTTTCTGGACAGTGCCCCAGTTACCATATTGCGACGTCCCCTGGTGAAGGTCAACTGTATCCATGGGGGACCAAAAACTGGTGATTTATCTGGGTTACAGGTTTCAGGCCTCGAAGACTCCTGGCCTTTCCAGTGACACCTGTTGAATGAAACCATTTTATCAGGAATTTTTCATGTTATCACAGTAATAAAACTGAATTCTTGAGAAAACATACATAATGTCTGACATTATATACATCAGGTACTGATTTTTAATACGGCCATAAAAATTTGCAGTTTTATTATATCTCCTCCCCTAAAAAACATAGTTTGGGGAATAAATGGGAATTACCTTGTCCATCCAACTTTTCATGTCTGTGGCATAACTCTGGTACCAGAGAACCCAAGTTGATGAAACTTGGCAAGAGAAGATGATGTATCGTATAGCAAAACTAGGTCACTGTGAACTTGACTTTGACCTTTCATTGTGAAACATTGTTTTATTGCATATATTTTGTATCACAGAACCTAGGTCGACCAAACTTGTTAAATGAGTGTATTATTAGAAGGCAGCGTGTCCCATACCAAAACTCTGTCACTATGACCTTGACTTTGACCTTTCACCTCTATCATAGTAAAACATTGTCTGGGGCATATCTGTTGTACTGTAGAACCTACATTAACCAAGCTTGCTATATGGCTGCATTGTAGAAAAGTGGTTTGTCTGATATCAAAACTAGGTCACTGTAACCTTGACTTTGACCTTTGATTTATCATATTAAAACCTTGTCCAGTGCTTATCTCTTGTACCGTAGAAAATAGGTTGACCAAACTTCTTATATGGGTGCATCATGGGAAGGCTAATGTCTGACGTCATGTAACAAACCAAAACTTGGTCACTGGGACCTTGATTTTGACCTCTACCTTAGTAAAAATTTGTCCGGCGTAAATTTCTTTTACCTTAGAAAGGTTGACCAAACTTGGTATATGGGTGTATAACGGAAAGGCGGCATGTCACATACCAAAACTATGTCATTGTGACTTTGACCTTTGACCAGTATCATAGCAAAATATTATCTGGGCATATCTCTTTGACCATATGACATGAGGTAACCAAATTTGGTGTATAGAACCATCATGGAAAGATAATGTGATTGTTGCATAACAGAAATAGACTCATGCAACTTTGACCTTGACTTTGATCTTAAATCTTTCTCAAAATAAAACTGAGGTATACTTCTAGCGTAAAATTTTGAACCACAATTATTATTTTGATGATACTTGATGTAATTAATGTATTGTAGTACTGTATGTATCATTCTTTTAGTTTCAGTACCCCTCCCCTCCCCAACCGATGGGATTAGGTAGAATGGGGAAGCAATGGGTATACTTAGTAAGACTGCTTACCGTACCACTAGTTATTGCATAAACTTTTTAAAATTTTATTACATTGATACATAGCACAAAAGATAGACCTGAATATAACTTCTGGACTTCTGGTCCAACTGATTTCGTCACATTTGAGACAAGTGTGTTTTAAACATCCGTAAGATTTGAAAGACAGTGTATAATGAATTACGTTGTAATTTGTAAAGTGCAGGGATAAGTTAAAGTGAACCAAAAATAAATGGTCATAACTAATTTGACTTCGAATATTTTATTAAAGGTAAATACTAGTATGTAATGAGATGTACAGCGCATTCACGTAATGTGTTTATGTTATTTAATAAAAAATTACCGATACCAAATTGATTGTGTACTAAGTGCTTTTCTGAATTAACGTTCTTCAGGTATGCTTGTGGCAAGTTTAACGAAGTCCACTCAACAGTTCGACTCAAACAATCGATTGAATGCTTACACCACTTTCAGCAATTTTTCAGCTATATTATGGAATACAGTTTTTATTGAGGGAGGAAGCTTGAGTACCCGGTGACAACCCCCAACCTTCCACAGGAAAGCTGACAATCCTTGTCAATTAATGTTGGAGTCGAGCACACCTCGCCATGTGCCGCCTTGAACTAACAACCCTAGTGTTGAAATGCCAGTACAACTCAACAGAGAAAAAGCTTTCAGTTTTTGGATTTCTATTACAAAACTCACATCCTGTGTGACTGTACTGGTACCTTGGTTTGTACCCCTATGACAAATGCATGTATTCTTTGAAGTTAATAAAGGTCTCGGTAGATGTTCTTTCATAACACCTGGATTCATATCCTTCACCAATAGCAGCAGTAAGATCTGCACCGGTGATATAGCAGCTGAAATTCCCATTCTCATCACAGGGAATATCAATATGTCCAATCTTCCTAAAAGTAGAATCGAATTTTGCCTTTCTAAATGGTACACTTACGGACACTCGTCCCTGTCTCCCCATTCCTCCTTCTGGTGTATATCGAATTTCACCTAAACTGTCAAATAAAGCTTGATGAAGGGCTGAAACATCAGACTCGACAGCATGGTCCATTAAAATCTCTTTCTTATTAAGTATGCAGCTCTGTGGATTGGCCACGTTTTTTTAAATGTAATTGGCTAGTTCAGGGTTGTATGCCAGCTTCACCCAACCATTCCAATTGGCCCACTTAACAAGAACTTTTTTTTCATCACCAGTTCCTCTTTGTACAAGGACATCCTCAACTTCCCATATTTTCTACAAAAAAAATTAAAAAAAAATTTAACTTCTGCAAAAATAATAGTTAAGGTGAGTAACAAAAATATTGACCGATTGTTGAATTTTAACACAAATTTGTACATGCTTATATATGCGCATAACCTGTTTCTTTATTACAGGAGACATTGATGTGTGCCCTCCCTGCATGATACAGGAAAAATAAAACATGATATAGTTCAAATTGAAGGAGAAAATATTTCGACCCTTCTTGTGTACCCCCACCCCAATAAAAAATCCTGTATCCTCCCCTAATGTAGACAGTATGTGGGTCTGTTAATCATACCATTACATGTGTTTAGAATACATGTATTTTATAATTTATATACTAGGACTTGATATCTGAACTTGAATTACAATTTTTACAGTATTTACTGCATCAGTATCTAGAACTTAATACTAATTACTGGCCAGTGGTTGGTAATTGGTTATAGATTTTTTTATTTCTTTTCTTCTTTTGTCTTTTTCTTTTTTTTTTTTATTTTTTTGCTTTCAAATGTCTCTCCATAGTATTAAGGGTTTTTGTGTATAAAGCAACTGGCTACTATACATCCTAAAAATCAATGAATAACGTGATCCCATTTTGTTTATAAAATGTGGGAAAGGTAATCAAATCATTCTGTAGTAGAACTTTCCAATAGAACTAATAAACACTGCGGCTGAAGTCTCCCCCCTTTTTCCCGATATATAGGCCCCGTGAGTGGTCAGTTCGTTCTAGAAGGAATGTTTTTAAATTACTTCCACGTGTGATAAACAAATCAGAGGTGAAGGAAAATGACTATATATAACAATTTGCGAGAGAAATAAAAAAGGGGACAGGTCACACTCTATATTGCTTTCGGCTTTCAGATGTATATTGATCTAGATTAAAAGCTGGAAAACTCACTGTTCACTTTAATACGGAACGGACGTGTCACCATTTGACTTGATCGTAGACTTATTTCCTATGACCTGATAAAATATATGCTAGATGAATTCCGCAAAAACTCATTTAAATATCGGATTTTTTTTCTGTAATTATGACTGTATTTACTTCGCAGTGCTTTACGACTTTCAGTCCCAGTTTACACAAGGAATATTTTTCTTGCGGTCGGAAAACCATAATTCACGCGATCAATATTAAAACAAACTTCCCTTGAGAACATCGAATTCCAGTGTTAAAAAATACATTAAAACCCGATTAATCTGAAATCATATATATATATATGTCATGTGTCTATAGCGTCAGAAAGTGTCTGCGTTTTCTAAATTTAGGGGTTCAATACATTTGAAGGGAGTACTTATATTTTGTAAGTGATTTTGTATCAGACCCTAACCGATTTCGTTATCATATGATATGAAATTTACCATAAAAATAAAATTTTACAACGCATAAAAACCATAAATACAACGTTTTTGTAGATATTTTCAGGGACGTATATTTATACGTCTATGGTATTCTGCTCCAAGGCAACGAAAACGCATGCAAGCGCCTGTCCTTATTCCTTTGTATTTGTTTTTTTTTTTTTCCCTTTTTTAACGAAAATTATTCTTTCTCATTCTTCAGTACTAGTTCGTAATCCCAGTCTCCATATCTACTCGGCTTTCTTCTTGTCCTAGGCATTTTCAAAATTTATGTCAGTTGTAAACGAGATTGTATTAATTAATAGAATGTCTCGATACAAATAAATTGAAGATTAGAATGAAATAACAGCTGGACACAGATAAGGTCAATTGCTATTGCAACCAAGTTTCCGCAGTTAGTAAATTAACACTAAGGGAGGTTTATGACTTAATCATCAACAGAAGGCAATAAAATGATAATGCGTGTCGAATCGCTAGACCGAATGTTTGTTATGAGGAAAGCTCAGCATGGTCGGAAGGGGACGTAAAATCCGAGGTCCCATGTTTGGAGAATGCCACGCTCTCTGCACGCTAAAGAACCCTTGTAACAAACTCATTACGAGTGGTCCGTAGGTGATCGGTTACAAGGCTAATTTTTGCGCCCCTACCCATCCTGCCCCCTTTTCCAGTGGCAATCAAAATTACCCGCCCTTCTCCCGGTCAACCCACTTTTTAGATCTTACGAATTGATTGATTGATTGATTGTTGGGGGTTTATCGTCACTTTCAGCAATTTTTCAGCTATCTCGTGACTATCAGACTTACT
>JAOXYJ010827789.1:0-13397 GCA_028566555.1 Lithophaga nigra | reverse complement strand
TTGTTAAAAACAAATATTGCCTTTCATAGGTTAAAACAAGTAGCTTGTTAGTATTTTTTTTAGAGTAGTACATGTAGTAGTAGCTGATTATTTTTGTTCTGTTCTTTGGTTGTATTGTTGACATTTCTGACAGCAACACTGTCAACTTTTGACCTTTGGACCAGAAAAGTGATGAGCTCTGTCCTCCATTGTCTTGTTTTTGTTTTTTTGTTAATCCTTAACTCACAGAGCACAACGACTCTCTGCTTAGGTCTAGATAGAAGTTACATGATTTACTGCATTGAACTAGAGTTTCACCTGGAAGGAACTTTTCTTACACAGTTCTGGATGAATTGTCTGGTTTTCTAATGTTTATCCCCTTGGGTCTCATGTTAAACTATGTTCTACTGCAGTAGCCGTCTTGGATTTTTTTTCTGACTGGCACAAAAATCATTACCAACTTGGTAGAGAACTAATCAAGAAACATTTATAAAAAAATTAGAGGTAAGTCTGTCTTTTTTTAAAGAAGTTCATATATGGTCATATGTTAAATGATATCAAGCCGTGTCACACTGGATGTCCAACTGGTACAGTATTGTAAATTACCTTGGTTTAAGTCATTCAAGCAACATTCATGAACAATTTCAGTTTGATTCCCTCTCGTTTCTGATATATGATTTTTTTTCCCCATAGGTCCTATATTAAAGTTTGTTAAGTATTGGTTCTAGAGAGCAAAAATTATATACTTGGTATTTAAACATCCAAGCAGTATTTATTAACAGTTTAAATCTAATTGGCTTTTATGTGTGAAAGATCTTTTGAAGTTTTCCCACAGCATGTTATGTCAAACTATGTCACACAATTTGTCCCTCTTGTTCCTGAGAAGATCTTCCAATGCTTTTCATACAGAGTCCTATCTTAAACTAAGTCCTGCAATAAGCAAATACTATACTGCTGTAAAACTGGCAGATATTTGATGAAAAGCTATAGATGGAATCAGTGCAAACCAGAGATTTCAAGTCATTCCAGCCCAAGACAATATGGCCCAAAAATTATTTCAATCTAAGTATTTTATAGGAAATGTATTGAGGTATATTTAACATACATATAATAATTTTTATGTATATAAAAAAAGAAAAGAAGCTGTCAACGAATTTTATTCAATAATTACAACAGAATACCCTGTAGAATTAAATATTGATAGAGACATATTTTAATTATATGTTTCTGCATTGATGGATGTGTTTTCATAGTAATAAACAAGTGGATATACTGATTAATTAATGATTGCTGAACAGTTGGGTGCCTTAGCTTGTTTATCTTAATTACGATAATCAGTCAATTTTTATCTTCCTTCGATCCTTTCATGTCCAATTTTTAAGGTTCAGTTTTATTACAGTAACTATTTAACAAATTGGATCCAAATGTGAAAATGACGTAATATATATTCTTTGAGATTAGATTTTTGAGTTTAGAAGTCTCAGACAGCTTTCACAAAATGTAAATAGTCATAAAACTACAACTAGGAAATCTTATTTAGTGGGAGGGAAAGAATGTAAAAAAAGAAGCAATACAGAATGAAAAGATTACCGAAGTTCACTTATTCATCCCTCCAGAGGACACAAAAAGACTGTTATCAACACAGAACCAAAGAAAAAATTCCAAAGATTACAATCAATAAAGTATCAAATACAAACATAGACACATACATCAAAAATCAAAGCCAGGACAAAACTCCCACAAAAAACTGGGAATTAACCTATGCCAAAACAATAAATTGCAGCTTTTGTGAACTGTTAATGTCTATCTAACTAACGTTTTCTTCATTTTAGCAATAAAAAGTGTTGGGGTTTGGGCTCAAAATAGGGTCGGTCAGGTAACCACACATAATTTTTTATTTGGCCTTAGAGGCCAGACCAACCAGATACATGTACATGTACCTAAACAAGATAGTTAAATGTTACCATCGTGTGGACCACTAGGTGGTTTCGGTTTTACACTGATACCAGTCTCTTCCATGTATTGTAGTCCATCTTTATCTTCCTTGTCTGTTCAAAACTTAACACCAAATTTTACCTTGGGCAGCACAACGGGTGCATAAATTTGCTGGAGCAAGAACAAATTACCCTCAGGAGCACCAGAATTCACCCACTGATTTGTGTTTGTGTTGTGCTGTCTTTAGTTTCAGCATTGTACTTGTTTTTTACGATTCGTCTTTCTTCATTTTCCTGTTAGCCATAGACTTGTCTGTTTGTCCGGATTTATAAAGTCTTGTCCGTATAATCACTCCATTTTATGCACGTTAGCTCGTTTAGAAAATATTGTGTATACTAGTATAGCTACAAATACTCACTGTGGCGATGGTCAAAGAAGGAAAACTTAATTTCTTTATGAAACTGAAAGAATGACCGACAGTTTTGATTAACTACCAGCTATAAATGATGAATCCTGAAATGTTCCGGAGAAACAGATATAAATTCCTAACCAAATCGGACAGACCGACCAATTACGGAAATCTTAGGGGTCATCTCAAAATTTTTATAAACAATCACATTTTTTTTTAATAAACAATCACAAAAATGTTTTATAAACAATGTTAATCAGGTCTCTGATTTTAATGTATTAAGTTTATTCTAAATATTATGTGAATTGTTGTTTTGAATAATCCAAATATTTTAAATAATTAATTACCGATGATTTGGAGCTACATACTTGCCAACTTCTTCTTCTTCTTTATTATGTATCTCCCTCCATCGTGGGAGCACCTAGCTAAGGCTAGTAGCAGTAGTCGATTAAGAATATAATAACACATAAAAGCAGTCCTATATATATATATAGCTCCACCACCAGAATGGTTATATTTACACATATATATATACACTAGCAGATAAGCCGAGGGTATATGTCATGCCATCCAGATTCACTATATATTAGTAAAAAGCAGTTCACCATGGCATTCTAAAAGTTTCTATAACTCCTTTTAAAATCTAAAAAGCTAGATATCCACGCTTTGAGTATTGTGTGATCACAGAAAGTTCACCATTGGATTCTAAAAGTTTCTGTATTTCCACGATGTTGGAAAATCTGTGCTACCTCGCCAGAAAAAAAAAAACCTGCTGTAATTTTGCAGGCAACATCTTTTCTTCAGATATCGAAGAGTGTAATGAGCCACGTTTAATAAGTAATACCACATAATAACTTGGTACATGGTCAGATTGGGCAATCCCAGACCCAAGCACCAGTGCACTTTTCATGGACTTTAGCATCAAAACAACTTACCCCACAAAACTAATGTCTCACGATAACCATATTTGAATTAAGATATCAAGATTGTCAGAACTTGCAGATATTATAGGTGTTCCATATCAGTAAAGATTCGGGTTCAATAAGGCCAAGTAAAGTTAATTAGTACATTGTAGATTCTCATCCAACCTTCACAAAAAACATGGGCCAGGTGGGCGGATTTTATTTTTTATTTTTCACCCTGGTGTTGCCGTTACTCTCGCTGTTTGAAGATCAGACATCGGTGGGGCTTGTGATCCACATTGCCCCTCACAAAATCATTTTACAAGTCTGAAAGAGTATATACATCACTGTCAGTAAACACAAATGACCTATTTCAGAAACGCCAAGAAGCACTCGTGATATTATGAAAACCATTGCTGACGATCAAGTTTTGTCAACCGGAAAATGAAGATTGGTGTGTAAATAGTTCCTTTAGCTCGCAAAAGGATACGAAAATATCAGAAAATAGTAATTTTGAAAAAATGAAAAAATTTGGGTCGGGTCAATAATTCTGGGCGGGCGGTCTGGGATGAGAATCTACCAATTAATTTTAATTGGCCTTATGTTTTAAGATATACAGTCATGTCCGCTAATACTGTGGGTCCCCTAACTTTGCGCATGGGCTCATGTTGCTACATTGATGAAAATAAAAATGTTGATGATACTTTTTAACTATCTCGAATGTAGAAATATGATATCAACTGCTAACGATGTAAGATTCTATATTAGAAAGAAAAAATTGTTTTCAATTTTTTTTCTCAGCAATTATGCACAATGACATTTGAAAGATGGTATATAACTTCAATCTTTTGGTCCCATACTACACTCTCCGAATTCAGACCTTTTGGAGACATTTACAGATCAATCAGACATATATACTTCCTGCTAAAACAATAAAAGTTTAAAGAGGCGGTATCACCAGTGAGCAATTTAGCTAACAGTTAAACTTTTTAACAAATATTAATTTACAACACTCATTCTAAACTTCATTAGGATCAATTTGATCTACCATCACCAAAAGAACACGACGTTCAACACAAAAAAATGTTAACATTAAGTGAGACATTAACGTTCAAAATAAGACATGAAAGTGAGACAAAATCATGCAATCTTAAATATTTCTGACAAAACAAGCAAAAATGTATACCTTAAAGTGACCTCAATATTATTGTGCAGAGGAACTCTCTGCATTTGTTAATATTTGAATTATACAAATCTGCCAATTGCTGTAGCACGTTACTTTTTAGTACAGTATTTCATACCATCCACTACGTTACAATCCTGCAAAAAGTAAATTGTTATCATGAAATATTGTAAATTGAGAAGAAAACTAGAAAACTGACTGAGTCAGGCAGGGTACCGCTGAGGCAAGGCTTCTCAGAACTTCAAACAGAGGGAAAGTGCTAGCAGAAATATGAGTTCCACATCTCACAAAGCATTCCCTTTTGTACCTTGTATAAAAGCTGACAAATCTTTCACGGATAATATTAATGATGAACAGAAATCCAAGTTTCAGTAAACAGGAAGTGGATGTCCGGCAGATCTGAAAATCGTTTACACGGTACCACTCATCCTTATAAAGCTCAATACCAAATATCAAATCATTCACTTGTGTAGAAGCTGAGAAATGTTTGACCAAAAAAATTGTTGATGAACAGAAGTCCAAGATTCGATAAACAGGAAGTGGCTGTCCGGCAGATCTGAAAATTGCTTACACGTTACAACTCATCCTTATAAAGCTCCATACCAAATATGAAATATCATTCCCTTGTGTAGAAGCTTAGAAATCTTTGACCAAAAAATTGTGGATGGACGGACAGACGGACGGACAGACAGACAAGGTGAAAACATAGGGCACCCGCACCTCGATGAGGGGCCCTAATAATGCCAACAAAAATCACAAATTGAGGACTTGTAGCTAATCCCAGTTTTCGGCCAACAACCAAACCTTTTATTCAGAGTTTGTATAATCATAGTTCATATTATAAAAGGCTCCTAAATTACAGTACATAACCATATGGTTAGATTGTTCTTATGAAGAGATAAAAATAATGCAATACTCATGCCGTGCTCATGGTTAAATTGTACATTCAAAGGTCAAAATGTCATAATTTCGTGTTGTCTTCAATATTACACAAGTAGAACAGACTGCCTGTCACAATGCTAATTCTGACTGTTTAGCTCCACAACACAAAAACATAACTATGACAACTTAAATGGAGACAATGCTGTGTAGCCATCAGACCTATGAGTAACATATATTTAAGAGATTTTCAGGAAGACATGCATGTATCAATCCCATGTGTTTGGATACAGAAAACCCAAGAAATCATTGTGATAAAAAACTGAATTTATGAGTGCACGTCTTCACTTCCTGTAGCAGAGTTTGCACAAGTCTTGTAGCTTTCTGCTGTGTGGGCAGTAGGGTTTGTAAATTAAAGATGCATATCCTCTCTGATCAATTATGAAAACACGCTTAGCTATGGGAAACCCTAGAAAACAACTTAAACAAAAATTAAATAGGAGATGCACAACTTCGCTTTCTCTAAAAGTAAATGTAAAGTGTGTTATAGCGGTTGCGTATTAACTAAGTGTGATGACAACAATGCACAGTGAATCCTTTGTGTCAACCCCGATATGCAGTTGACATCAAAATGTCATATGATAGAGTTAATGTGCTGATTTTGTAATGATATAACTATACTGTTGATAGTTGAGATAAGTACAGGAGAAGGTTTTCATTCCCATTTGTGATGTTTTTTAGAACTATCAAAATTTCAGACTAATGAACATCAGATTTCGAAAGACAAACCTTATAATTTGACCCAAAAATATTTTCTGACTAATGGACCTTCGGACTAATTAACCGTCTGACCAATGGAATTTAGGACTAATGGAGCTTCAGATTATAGGGCAGTCCCCTCCTTCATTATGCATAATATAGGTTTTGGGCAGATAAAAAAAGCAGAGGGAAACTGTGGGACAGGTCAAAATATAATATACAAGATCCACTGCCTAAGATGTAGACGTTTACTTACCTTTTACCTGATTTAGCTTTAAATGCATAGTTATGCTCCACTACCTTCATCTCTAGAGAGCTGCAAAGTGCACAATAGCCTTCAATTTCTTTGTAAGCTTTTGTATGTGCACTCCCAAGCTTTCTGTGCACGCATCTCATTTGAACCTATTCCTAGCTCCAAACATTTTAATATGGATTCACATGGCCCTCTAGCTTGCTTTACGATTAAGATGCGTCCTTATTTGTTGATGATTATTTAGGGTGATTTTATTAACAATAAAATATCCATTTTCAAGGTTGTCTGTAGTGAGATTAGAAACATCGTTTTAATGATATGCCAATTTCGCCCTATATCCCTTCTCAATCTCCTTACGGATATTTGTGAATAGTGAAAAAAAAATCCTTCATTTCAATTAAAAATGCAAAGATTTCCTCTTCTTTGCTTGTCAAAAGGAAATGTTCATACCTGTACACATTTTTCAACATTTTTACGATATTTGAATTACAATACAAGGAGTTAAACACAATTTTTTGAAGATAAAGTATTTAAAAAAGTAAAAACATTAATACATTTTCTTAAAAGAATTACATACTAGTATAAAACAAAATAGCTCAGTCCAAACTGCTGATTTTTATAAAATTAATTTAAAACATAAAGTCAGTTTAAACGTATTATCAAATGTTGCTATCAGAGGGCTCTTTGCAATCAACTGAAGCAAATACACATTAATCATCCTGTCAAGATGAAAGGAAAGTAAAAACAACATGCTCAACTATCAGTAGCAATTACACATAATAAATCTGTCAAACTCTCACTTAGTGGTATTTTGTGCGTGGAGATTAACAAGCCATCTGTCTTCACTCAATTAAAACATTACATATAATTTTAAATATTATCTGTCAAATTGTACATGTAATAATCAAATTTACCTGTAATTGAAAATTGCATAAGTTAATATATAGGCTGTCAATGCCCAAGTGTTATTACATGTAGAACTGAATGTAAACCAATTAAAAGATCATGAAGTCAATTTTGACAAAGTAGCTGTCAAAAATTGAAGAAATCCCATGTGAATGGTCAACATGTAAGTGGGATATGTAAAAATTTGTCGCAAATGTAATGGTTTGTACTGTATATACATAATGCATATCAGACAAATCAATATCCAGTGATTCTAAATCCTTGACCTCAACATACTTATGGACTGGTGACTTCTTTTTCGTTCAAGCTTTGTTGTGTATCTGTAGTGGTACTGATTTATATCATCCTGTGTGTAAACCTGGCACCAAAGGAGTTTGTTCCTGGCCAAATTATCTGCTTCAATATCCTCAAGATAGTTCTTCACATGTGCAATACCTGTTAACAAATAAATATTGCTTATTTTAGTTTTTTATTGTTAACTTTACCTGCATGGAAAAAGAACAGATGCATGCATGTCAAGTAGATAAAATCCAATCTCCGAAATGAACTGATTAAGAACTGGCAACTAGGATCATGTGTGCATTGCACAAATGATTGAGTAGTTCTGTTCATGGAACATACATGTACAAGTAGATAAGTTTACATAAATCCTTTCTAATGGTTATTTTTAACTTGGGAATAAAACATGACCTGTAATTGAGGGTTAATATGTTAAGTCCTGTTTTGAAGTTGTAATCATTACATGATACATGTACACTGTATATATCAAGACCAGCTGACATATTCTTGAAACTTTGCTAATCTAGAATCTGTTCCTCTCAGACACTGTCAGATGAAGAAAGTAATTGTTTTGCCATTTAAGATGACCCCATATACATGGTATACACCGTACAAACTGCACACATACAAAAGTAAATATGTTTTTACAGGTAAAGTTTAATTTCACTTTTGTATTTTTCAAAAATAAATACCACCCTAGCTTCGAGGTTTTGGATCACTTTAATTATTCCAGAAAACAAAATTTCAATCTCATATTGATGTTTCATGTACATGATATATAAGATTTATAACACAATTAAACAGCTGTTTCAATAATGAAGATGCCAACCCTATCCTTAGCACAGATGCTTTAACCTTCCCTCTCCTATTCAATCAAAAAAATGAAAAGATATAAATGTCACATTCAAGGACAATATGTCCCATATTCATGCAATAAGCCTACTGGTTAAGTACAAATGTATTTTGTAACTACAAGACACATGCTACCTTCAGATAAGAAGTATCCATTCAAAACACCACTCTCAAAGAATCTGCAGTAATATACATCTTCCAGCTTGAAGAAAGAGCAATAAAATGTCCCATCAGTAAGTGAAGATGATGACAAATCTAAAATGGTTTTTTCCAACTGGAACAAGAATGGTGTTTCTGGTGATGAATATCCAGCACTTGCCAAAGCCTCTGAACATTTACCCTCTACATGTATAAACTGAGAACACATTTCCAAATGTTTTGCCAAACTGATTTTCCAACCTAAAAAAAGGAAATGTAACACTTCAAATATAATAATTTTTTTAATATGTTGTATAAGCAAACGAAAAGTTCCATGGGGGAACAAACTTCACATATGATTTATCTGTATGTAAAACCAAAAAAAAAAATAATAGGCATGGTTCAAGTTACATGGCTGTTCCTATTTTGAAGCCCCAACCCTAACACGTTTTATCACTAAAATGAAGAATAAGTTAAGGCCAATTCAACTTAATTAGTAGATTATCATCTGGGCTTGGCCAAAAATATGGGGCAGGTGGGAGGATTTTATTTTCTTTTTTTTTTTACCCGATATTCATACACCGCCTACTCATATGCATTTCCAGCAGCATTTGTTTGCAGCCGATTTTCCTAATGACAAATTCATTGATATAGGAGGCAAACCACCTCAGCTATGTGTTCAAGTTTGGAAGAAACAGAAGCAGATGTAAAATTGCATTGGGGCGGGGATGATAATCTACCAATTTATTCCAATTGGCCTAACTTAGATGTGAGTCTTCCATGGAAGACATGTGTCGCCTGGGATTAGCATATTATGAGTAACATTAAATACTGAATAAAATTGAAGCTGTGAAACAGTAATACTATGTCACAGATTGACACTAAAACCAATAGGCTTCTGGGTCTTATAAAGCTTAACAACATCTCAAATTCTGGTAGAAATTAACTGAGGTGAACTAAAGATACTGTAAACCCTCAAAATCTATGATTTCTACAAAAAAAAAAAGAGAAAAAGTTTTCCCCAAAAACTATGGTTTGATATCAAAATCAACTGTCTTCTACTTTGTTCTGAGTCTCATGCAGATGATTGTACTGCAGCAGCCTTGGAAATCAGATAAGGCATATACAGGACATACTGTCCAGAAAAGTCAATTCTTAATATCTGTGATTTCTGGGTAAAAAAAAAATCAAGATTTTCTCCAAAACAATTTCACTGATTAACATCAAAATCATTAAGCTTCCAAGTCTCATCAAGTTTGATGTGTTTGAACTGCGATATGGCAAAGTCAGGATATATCGTCCAAAAACCAGTTTATTCTCAAAATCTGTGATTTCTGACTAAAAATATAGTTTTTCCCCAAAATTAATTCATGCATCAATACTAAAATCAAATCGGTTCTTAGTTTCATATACCTCAGCAACACCTCACATTCTGAGAGAAATCAGATGATGTAAACTAAAGATATTGCAAATTCTCATAATCTGTGATTTATGAAAAAAAATATTAAAACATCAGTTTTTCGAAAAAAAAATACAATCAATTAAACAACACATCTAGTGCACATCTACAGTTCATTAAGAACAAAATATTAAAGCAAGTTTGCCTAAATGTAAACATGTGGTTTAAGAGAAGTTGCTTATAAGACAACCCCACCCCCTTCCTATAGTATCCTATGGGAAATATTTGAAAAACACATTTTTTTGGAAAAAATAATTTTTTTGAAAACAAAATAGCTGGTTCACATCTACAGTCTACAAGGTAAAATTTGTGCAAGTTTCGTTAAATTCCATCAAGTGGTTTAGGAGGAGTTGTGGATAAGAGAACCCCACCCCCTTGCTATACATGTAGTGTCCTATGGGAAATATTTGAAAAACACATTTTTTTGGTTTGAAAAACAAAATAGCTGGTGCATATCTACAGTTTACAAGGTAAAATCTGTGCAAGTTTCTTAAATTCCATCAAGTGGTTTAGGAGGTGCTGCGGATAATAGTTAAAAAGTGTGACGACGATGACGCAAGACGACAGAGTGATCCCTGTGTGTCGACCTCGCTATGCAGGCGACATAATACGATAGCCATTTACAGTTTGTAAAAGCTTCAATTCGTCTAATGCTCAAACACTCAAACAAGTTGTCAAAATTTGCTCAAAAATTAACCAAAACAGTGCTTACATGTAAATTAGTGAAGTGGTTACCAGTACAAACATTTTTTTCTACGAGGAGCATAGAAGCCATATTTGGCTCCTCATACAAGCATGTTAATTATGGACTTCTAAAGTGAATTTACCTGAATTTGATCAATCTCGATGAACAATGTCAAAAATAAAGAATAAAATATTTCTAGATTTACTTCATTTTAATTTTTGGTATTAAACTTGTCTATCGATTTTTATTCTGAGTTCTGAGTTATAAAGACATTAGAAAAACAATAAATGAAAAAGAACATTTTGTAGTTCTATACAAGTATGTCACAAGCAGTCTTCTGATTAACATACATGTACATGTACACTAAAAGACCAGGGTAAGAAGACATCTCAACAAAAACATTTTGGTCAACCTCAGATATATAAGCAAGACTGGAGTACATGTACATGTATGTGTCTATACATATACTATAAAATGTTTATATTTGTAGCCAGCGCTGGTATGGAAGTAGTTGGCAAAATTGATACATTCTAGTTGACGCCTCATTTTGAGAACAGAGCAGAGCCAAATTAAACACTGCCCACACAACATTAATATACAAAGACAGCCATGTGTCACATTGGTAAGAAGCATTCAACAGATGCCTTCAGTTATTTGAAAATGAATAAACTGCAGTTACCCCTGTCTTCTAAATGATGAAGGACTGCAGAACTTGGACATCTCAATTCAGGTCTAGATGAAACAACACCAAAGGTTTCCTAAAAAAAGAGGTAATTTCTATTTTAAACCTGCAAAAAATTTATAGCAGAAAATACATATTGTTGCAGCACAAGATAAAACTGGTGTAATAATAAAAATAATAATAACTGGGACTCTGAAACTCACTCGAGTACAAAGATATTAAAGACTGAAATAAATGTCAGTGTTAAAACGAAGTTCTGCTTAACATTATTGTGTCTGGCATACTTAACTTCACAAAAAAAATAAAAATTTGTTAAAAAGTTTTTCTAAATTGGACTTAAAAAAAAGTTGCAATTTTGGGCGTTGACCTTTCATCCCTTTACCGTAACTCAGGATATTTTGGCTGTGGTTTATTTTCAGTTTATTTGGCGCATATCAGAGAAAAACCAAAATTAAACGCACCAAAAAATATATGTACACCAAACCATTTACAGATATACATTGTACATGTAGCTTCATATTGTTGTTTGATGTGGATGAATAGCCCAGCTTAATTGAAAATACAAGTTGATGAATCCAAGCTCACATGCACTTAACATGATTGATAAATATCATTTTGATTACCGGGTATGTGGTAGTTAAGAAAAGTACTGAATAAATTTGTACTAATTAAAACCAAGTCATTCACTGCTGTAAATATGCATATGGCAAAATGAGGGTTGGTTTGATCATTTACATATGTTGCCATTTTGTGACAAAATGGCAACTCTAGACGAACATAATTAAAGACAGGAAATGTTCAAATTCTTGAAATAATTAGGAAAAAACATTATCTGCATGATTTGCAATATATGAAAACTTATCTGCAAACTTTTGTCAATATTCTGACACGAAAAGAACAAAGAAATACATTGTAGTAAAGGTTCCCGGAATTAAAGAAATCCTGAAGCTTAAGGCATAGTAATGTCTATATAAAAATGGTGGAAAATTGGATTTTGACGGACTTCAAACAAACTCTATTTGATTATTAGGTGATGTAAACAATTTGCAATGTATGAAAATAAAGCTTCTCGACACGATTTACATGATTCAAACTCTACTTACACTGATGAAATAAAAATGAAGGTTCCCAGAAGTTTTGAAAATGACATTTTTTATAAGCCTTCCACAAATCTCGAATTTGGACCAAAAACATGAATTGACCTTCACAAAAATCATAATATTGAGCTACCGGAAGCTACATTTACTTTGTAGTGTAAAAAAAAAAGTATCAATCGGGCGACTCCGAATTTCCGTAGCAAACAGTGAAATGTCGGGTGCTCATCAAAGCGACTTTGACGGCATTTTAGGTCACGTGGCACAGATGCCTCAGGAATATTCATATAAAAAGTAACCCTAATTTTGCCATATGGCATAAAAGTAGTTTGTAAAATCCGCTAATTCAAATATCAAAACGAAAATTTTAAGTATTATGTATTTAACAGTCAATTTTGGAAAATATTTTTTGATTTGTTTTCTACAATGTCCAAAATTTGAAACACCAGAATTTAACCACACCATTTTTGTGCAAAATGCCGAATTTTCCCTACTCCAAAATATCCCAATTTACGGTGTATCTTTGAAACGGTACTAAGAGCTGACATACTACCAAAAGCTCTTAAGACAAATCCAATGAAAAAAATCCAATCAAAATCTATGGAAAATAAAATACCCTTTAAAAGTACCGTTTTCTGACCCTTTGACCCCTTTTTATTCCAAAATAGTTGCCAATAGCTAAAATCAATTGACATACATGTACTGGTACCCTTTTTGTACTAAAAAAAAACAATATATTAAAAATAAAGTTTGTCGAGATTGGACTAAGAATTAAAAAATTACGATTTTGGGCGTTGGCCCCTTTCAACCCCTTATACATGTATGTCTGAAACAGTTACATCAAAACAACTGGCATACTAACGAAAGGTATTTTTATAGGAAATTCAAAATAAAAAAAAAACAACGCATCAAAATCATGAAAATAGGATAAAAACTAGATGATGTGTCTATAAGACACGGATGCCCCGCCGTCAATGGCCCAAATGTTACACAAACATTTGGT
>JAOXYJ010827788.1:0-22342 GCA_028566555.1 Lithophaga nigra | reverse complement strand
GCTTTTATTTTCAATATGGCCACATGAGGACTTTTTATTTGTTGCATGAAAAGAGATGAGGGAGGGCCTGAGAACCTTAAGATTAATTTTTTTTGGCCTTATGTGTTATTTATGGAATATTGTTCAAGAAAGAGGAACTTATCCTGCCAAATTTACTATTCAGTGTTGCTCAAGAAAATTTAAATGATTTAAGGAACATACCTTGCATACACTCTTAACGTTTCATTCAAGAAGTGTAATTCTGAAGAAATTTGGCAATATCCTGCGTAGAATTTAGAAATATCCATGCACTTTTCATGTTCATTACATATAAAAAAAATTCTGATCTGTCAATTTTAAAATAATAAATCTGTATTGATGAATTTTAACACCAATTCTCTGTAAGGACCAAAATTATCTGGCCACGCATGGAAATAGATTTGCCCATAAAAGTGTTTGATTTATCCACTGCCACACAAGAAACAAAAAAATACCAATTTTTCTGAAGTCTGTACTCCCGTTGTCAAGGTAACTGACCTCAAAGACATTGTTGGTACTAAAATCACAGATGATTTATTTACATAAAAATACCAACCAGAAAGTGATTTCTGAGACAGTTTTTCATTTCTTTCTTTTGGTTATCTTAATAATTAACAGAATATCCCAATCAGAATGATTTTAACTTTTTGGGGGCACATATATACCCAAATTTTATTTTTTGGGGTAAATTTATGGTTAAAATATTAAACAAAATTTCTTTTAAAATCCACCTCTAATTATCATAGTTTAAATTATTTTGTTAACACAATATACTAAGGAAAATATTCTTTAAAAAAAATCAGTGGGGTAGGTTCTCTTGTTAGAAACATTCAACAATATATATTTGTAAAAAAACAGTTATTACTTGAAATAAACTACCTCCACTTTTGAGAACTCTTCACTATAAAGACAGAAAACGTGTGACAGAAAAACAGAGGGAAGAATGGTAGAATGACCAACTGCAGCTTCAAGGCATTTTTACCTGATATTGACTGTAGTGAAGATAAATTTCCATTGGCAAATTTATCAGACACAGACCAAAATGTAGTATTATCCACAGTTGGCTTAATATTAGGGAATGTGACATCACACTTCAGTCTGTGTGATGCTCACAAGACGAAAATCTACAGCGATCACAGACTAAAATGGAAGTCAACTCTCTGTATTGTGCCAGATTATCTCTCAGCTCATTCTGACAGTAAAAGAAAGGTCCATAGAGAAAGAAGAGATTATGACAACACATGATGCAGCCTATACATCTAGTCCCATCCTCGTACAAAGATAAATCCATGTCCAAGTATTAGCGACTTTTTTAGTAACGGTAACTCCGATCGATAATCAATTAGACTGGTTTACGATGTTTCTGGTACCCTATTAATTAATTAAGGGGAGATTATCAAACTTGTCCCCCATAAGGTGGCGCTGTTAACTCTGTATACTTCCGTCTTTCAATATTTACGATTAACTTTCGCTTTTGAAAATGGAACAAGCAAGACGTCTTCGCCAAACTCAGCCAGTCAACTACAGACTTTTAGATGCTGGTGAGCCTTTACCAAAAGCAACATCAGTCCAACCAAAAAGAGAGGTTTTGGAAGACCTGTATGATGTTAATCGCATCATCACTTCAAAAAAATGTCCAGTACAGGTGAGCACTTTTTAGTTTTCTACATTTTACAGCTTTAAAAACTTTAGCAAACTGAAGAATATTAATTTACAATAATATGAATGCAAAAAATAAAAGGATATGAAGAGAGAAAATGTATATGGACAGTGTTCAGCATAATGTACACTGTGTGGTGGAATACCATTTGAAGGTCACTATTTAAAGATCTGCAGTAGTGAGAATAAATGCACATTGCTTAAGCATGCGGTGGTATTTATACAAAATAACAAATGCATATACATGTACATGATCTATGTGTTCCAGACCATTCAATTACGTCTAGACCATAAAGAGTATATAGGCATACGGTTAGACTGTATGCATACGGTATGGGTATTTTTCACTGATTAATGAGTGTCCATAAATTAGTTAATATAATGTGATATTTACTCATCCAGCTTACCATATTGGCTAAAGTGTAGATTGCGTAAAAATGTGAGAAATAATTTTTTAAATCTGTTTGGGAAGTTCAGTGGAAAAATACAAAAAACTTGTAATAACTTATTAAATACTGAAAGCTGGAATCACAAGTTTAGGGGCAGATTCAGATGGGGACATATGCCTCCCTCTTTGATCAGGAAAAACATGAAAAAAATGTCCTATTCTCATGAAAAGTGTACAAAAATCATGCAAAGCACCAAAATTTGTCTCCCCTCTCTATGCTCGGCATACATTTAAGACGCTTCAAATGCCATGTTTTCAATAAATACGTGCCAAAAATCAAACAACTTTTTTTTGCGTCCAGGTACATTTGGAGTATTTTTCAGGGACTATGCCCCCTCTTTCAAAAATCCTGGATAAGCCCCTGCTGTTAGCATTATTCTGGGATATGAATTTACCAAAATACTTTCTATAAGTTAATTTATTCTTCTTAAGGAGATGTGGTATGATTGCCAATGAGACAACTATCCACCAATAACAATGATGTAAACAACTACAAGTCATGACCTGCAACAATGAGAAAACCCATACTGTTCGGCAAGCTATAAAAGGCCCCTAGATAACAAAATGAGAAACAATTCAAAAGTGAATGTCACCATAGTTCACGTCATTTTATACACAGCTCATTGAATTTTGGACAGTTCTCCAAAGCCAGAATATTTGTTTCTAAATAACCTAAACATTGTTATAAGACCAATAGTCTGGTCCTACATTGTCCTAAGTATCTAAATTAAAGTTGATTTGTGAGGAATCTTAAATTAAAACTGACAAACAATTGTCATAGACTTTCTACTGGATGGCTATGCAAGGATGGCTTTGAAAAGCAGCGTTTTGAGTATATTTTACAATACATGTACATGTATTTTAACAAACACTTTGATGTCTTAATTATCTATATACCCAAGCCTTCAGTATAATTAGCTACCTTTTGCAATTAAAGAGAGTTAATTGTTGAAAATATGTTCAGGGTAAATGTTTGTTTTTAATGGGGACAAAAAAATAATAAGTGAAAACACAGAGGTTAATTACTCACACAACAATGGAAGGACTTCAATCATATTTTTTAAGTAACAAACAAACAATGCAATGTTTGCATGTGATTTTTTTAACAAATATACAACTTTGCTTTGCCATAATGATTTTAATAGAGATTCCAGATTTTATAACAATTTACATCATTTAGAATAAGTGTGAAATTTTTTAAAAAAGCAAGTTTAAATTAAACTCAACTAGGACTAATAGAAAAATATGTGTATTAGTAACAGAATAAATGGTAACATCTTAATTTTCAATACATTCAAGACAGTGCTTTTTCTATAGTTATAAAGGGGACACCTATATTAAGATGAATGTCTTACATTATTATATAAATTTTTGTTTTCATTTTTAATATTTAATTTTTAAAATGTCATTTGGCAGCTCTGACAATACACATACAGGTATTATATTGGCTTTAGTGTTATGACACATTTTGTTGACAGGAAATGTTTATTCAGGTGAACCTCCTTTCTTGTATTATGGCTTTAAAAATTGTTAAATTTTCACACCTAAAAGAAACCATACCCCCACCCCCCACCCCCTTGTAATCACCTGAAACTGACACTGACATTCCAAAAAAGAATATAAAGCCAGGTCCAGGAAACAATCTATGTATTCTCTGTTTGTGTTCCAAAGTGTTACATAGTTGTTTAGTGTTGATTTTGATATTCAAATCTAGTAGTTTTTAAAGACAATAGTAAAGAGTAAAGTACATGTAAGTTCATTAAAATTATTTTCAGTTATTTATGTTATTAATTATAAACAGTCTGTTCTGTATACATGTATTTAGATATGCCACCCATGCTGAAGACAATACATAAAACTTTTTATTAGTCTAATGAGAATGTTATATTGCATCTGCAGTCAGTCAATTCTTAGAACTTTGCTGCATGTCAGTTTGTAGAGTTGTTATTTAACAATAAGTAGTGAAAAAATGTGTCTGTGTTTTAATTCTTGGTCTGTGGTTGAACATTTTCCAAAGAAGGCCAAGCCCCAAGACTTTTTTCAAATAGTTTTGCAAAGCCCAGATTAAAATTTCTAAGGTCCTTATTTTTCTCGCATTTAAGTTTATATTTCAATCAAACAACAAGTACAATAAATGCTTATAAATTGCTGTAATTGAAAATTCAAAATAATGAAAATCAGTAAAAAATTTTCAGCCAGCTAATCCTTGTGTTTTCTTATAATTTCATTTTTTTTCATCCTGGATCGCAAGCCATATTCAAGTCCCATCTATGAAAATTCCAGCCTTTCACATTGGACTTTAGGAATTTTCTGTTTTTGTTGGTTGATGTGAAAATCTACAAAAAAAAATCAAGCAGTTTCCATTTTCCATAGGGTTAATAGAAAGTTTTAATTATGAGAAAAAATATTTTAAACATGATAAATGTCTCTTTTTTTATAAGTTAAAGATATATTTCCAATTACAATATAAATAGAATTTGGAAGTTCTTACTGGATGCTTCACATAATAATATTTTCAGTGCTTGAAGATGAAGCTCATTTCCTTTTATATTGTAAAGTTAATGAACAAAAAAGAAAAGATTTATTGAAAATAATAAAAGTTGATTTTCCTTTATTCAAGAATTTGTCTCCCAATATAAAAATACAGTATCTTCTTAATCGAATTTGAACCTTTTATAAGCAGTTTGTACCCTTTGAAAAGAATCATTAGCATTAAGATAGGGTTCACTCTGGTCAGAGGGTCTTCACTCAATCACTTGCCTTTCTGTGTTTTAGGTATTGTTTATTGACTTTTATGAGTATCATTTATATTTACTTTTATATATGTAGTTTTATGTATTTGTAGTTGTAATGTTGCTTTGACCCTTAGGGGTGTAATTATGCAAATAAACTTTATATTTAGATTGAAATTTTTAATAAGATTTTTTTCAAATCTGAGCAATCTGATACTCATGTAAGACACACTGTCCTTACTAGTTTAACTTGAGTCAATAAATCATCTACCGTTTCTTCTTATTGGTTCCTAGGACGACAAGGGGTTCACAACTTTTGAAAGAAAATTAAAAATTTTTTTTATTTTGAATTAGTTTCAGTATTTGAAAAATATTGACAGTGATTATTATTTCTATGCTTTGTTAGTAATTCTTCCCTTGAAAATTGTTTATCTTGTATGTGTGAGGATGGTCCACAATACATTGTAAACCTGGAAGTTTATGTCAAAATTATGTAAACAGGTTTACCGACTTATCAATGATTTTAGTTTTGATTACACAATAATATATCAAAAGCAGTTTAGCCAAAATTTAATGATGACCCATTTATTTTCTCCCCCTTTTCCATAGGGTTTTAATGATGAGAAAATAATATTTTAAACATATTAAATGCCTTTTTTTTTTATAAGTTATTGATATTTTTCCAATTTAAATGTAAATAGAATTTGGAAGTTCTTACTGGACACTTCGCATAATAATATTTTCTTTACTTTATATGCACTGAAAAGGAAATTTATATTGGATAAATATGCAACTTGATAGTACGTCTCCCGATTGGGGACAGAAAAGTTGCAAATAACCTGTTACTATTCTTTACCCCGATTTAAGTTTTGTTACTAAATATAGTTAAAATGTCCCAGATCGGGGTCTTTTTCACACATTTCCAAAACATCATTTTGTGCAAAAAAGTATAGATTTTTCCTGGTTAAATGAAAGAAAAAATTATTTCCAAGACTTTCTATTTGTATCTTTTTTTTTTAAATTGTGTAATAAAGAAGATATGTATACATTGTTGTGAAAAAAACTGCACTTTTCCATGTAAATTCTATATAAATTTTTGTCCCCAATCAGGGTCGACATTAAGCCATTGATTAATTTTTCCTTGACAAGCATATATAAAACTGTCTATTTCAGAAAAGCTTTGTCTGTTTTGGACAAATTTGTTACTGTTTATCCCTATCAGTATATTACGGTTACCAAATAAATCATCAGTTTTGTTGTTTGTAGCATTTCAGTGTTTTAAAACCTTTCTTAGGTATGAATATTCCTTTGCAGCATCAAATTTCACACAATTTTAACAGTTAAAAAGTGAATTAAAACTTTTAATAGCAATAAATGCTATAAACTTGTCACTATAGCCTTTATCTACTCTGTTAATCCTATTCTTAACCTTAGACAGACAGGATAGTGAGACTATAATGTATGCAAATTTTTTCAAGGGAAAAAAATGCTTTCCTATTATGTAATATGATGCCCTAATTTCTTTGCATAAGTTGTCATCTACAACATGCAACATACATGTAGTTTTTGTCTAACTGCTTCAAAACCTGTGACAGGAACCAGTGGTGGATCCAGGATTTTGAAAAGGGGGGGGACCAAAATTTTTTCTCTATATCACAATTTTCCAAAGTGACAAGCAGAAAAAAAGAAGGTTTTCGACTCTCATAAGGGGGGCCTGGGACCCCTAAATCCGCCCCTGGGAACAGGGAACCAGTTATTTTACACCCCTCCTGTGTGACATTTTTCAGTTTATAACTGAAAGTCAAATTTGGGCCATTTACTCAGATAATCTTCCACCATAAACATTTCAAGAACCCAGACACATTGATCAATATCGATTTTTACTTCATCTTTGAAAGTATTTAATGTCTAGCATGTTCCCAGATAGCGGATAGGGGATGCCCTCTTATGGGAGGTTGTCAGGTTATAATACGGAAAGCCTGGCCGTGGACCATAGTTGACCATGTTTGGAGAATGCCACACTCCAGTGCACGTTAAAGACCTTCTGTAGATTTCGGATATAAGTAGGCTCATTGGGGCTGCTACTGAATGAGCAGGCAAAATTTCCTGTCCCTACCCAATTTTTTTTCCTGTGACAATCGAAATTTGTTTCCCTTCTGTGTCCCACCCCCTGCCCATTATCATCCCCTTTCATTTCATGTTCATTTTTATTATCCATTTCATGTTGATTGCCTCGATATAGCTTTTATGCACTGCTGGGGCGTTAAACACCATCAGTCAATCAATTTAATGTCCAGTACTATTAGAAAAGATCTTATCACAAATAAACAGTTTTACAGTATAGAAACATAATACTAAAATTGGAATTTGAAGTCGGAACTTGGAACTTGAAATGCACTTTAGGGACTGTCCTATTTGACTATATCTTATTCATCATCTAGGGGTAATTAAACATAAAGATTATAGTTCAGTGGAAAATCAGTACAAAAATGGAGAAAATAGTACTGATAACAAGGAAATCATTTTCTGCTGTACACTGTTACAGTCCAGCTTAAATGTTATATTGTTGAAGGCTGTACAGAGTGACTGCTTAATGTGACTGATTTTCATACCATTTGTTTTAGGGTCATCATTTCATTGAAAAATACCTGATATCTCCTTTAATCATATATTAATATGCAACATACCGGTATATCTGATAATGTTTGTTAACTTGTATAGAATGCACTATATCAGCTAGATGTTACAATACTAGAGAATACTGAAATATTAAATATTACTTTACACAACTCCAATGCATAGATAATAGACATTTTATTGCATACACTTGTATTTGGGGAATAACTTGGGCTCTGCGCTCCAGGCTCCTCTGAAATTTTAGCTTTGGTCTCTGGGTTCCAAATCTATGGTATTTTGTGCTCCAGGTTCCACTAAGAGAAGTTCTGGCTCCATGGACTCCGGGCTCCAAGGCAGCTGTGGAACATGTGTCATTACCCCAACTTGTTTGACTTTCCCTTGAGAGAAACAGAGCACATTACTGTTTCCAGCAGCATATTAATGTGTCCATCAAATTACTGTGTCAAGTACTGTGTCCACATTCACTTTTGATTTAAACTTGTTCATTTTTATTGTGTCGACATGTTGCGGCTGTATCATGCTGTGCCCAGTGTAGCCTTTTATTTACAGTTAAATATATGTAGAATAAGTCTTAGCCATAAATTTTGAGGACTTATTCAGATATTTAATTTTTAATAAACAAATAAAAACAAAATGGTCAGAATTGTGGTTTTTACTGCTTTTTAACATATTTCATGGTGCAACAAATTACAAATAAATATTTTTTTAAATAACAAAGTAAATATAGTTAATTTAACAAACTCTTAGTAAAATTGATCTAGATTTATAAATGTGTATATAGACTGGTCAGGTGGTTGAAATCTGCAAAATTACCCTGTCCAGTTCAATTAACATCCTGTCATAAAAGTGTCACCTGTGGGATAAAGTCCATATATATATATATATACACCTGTACCTGTATATATTCATTGTTCACCTACAAGGTATCAGAACATTGCAATATGATGCATGTCTTTCAAAAAATATATATATATATATATATATAAATGTATATTAAATGAATACTTCATCAATTGACAAGTTCTTATGACTTTCATAATTTAAGAAGATTCTTTAAACCTATATCATATATTTATTATTTGGTACTTGGTCCATTCTTTAAAATATCTGTTTCCTGCAACCGACACTGGCTTTTCACTTGTATGGGTAGGTGGGCAAAACTTTTTTAATGTTCATTGTTTAAAATGTCCTTAAATAAATAGGTTTCGGATCACCTGTTCGTCATTCTATGCAAATATCCCTTATTTGTCCAAGAATTATTGGATTTATGTCTAAACTTGAATAATTTTAGTATCATTTTTCAGCTGTATGGATAATTTTGGATCTCCTTACATCACATACTGGATAATGTTGGATCTCAAAATTTGTACATTGTGGATAATTTTGGTCAGTTTTTGCATACCCACCCCTGTCAGTTTGTAATCCATGCCACACCAGATTGATTTTTTGTTTTTTTTTAGTTTTGGATGGCAAAAATAGGTGTGAGTGGGCAAAATCTGAATTAATTTTTTCCTCAAAAACCAAAGGAGTAGGGCCAATTTCCCCTGAAATTGTTTCACAAATAGGGCCAATTTTAAAAAGTCATATTTGAGACCCGAAAATCTCACAAAACATTGCTTGTATTGTACGCTGATAGAATTTAATATTCTATCATTTCAATTTAGCAAAGTCATTAGAAATAATTTTGACTGAACACAGTGTTTGGAGGCAATTTTTACAGTTTTTGTTCATTTTGGGGTGTTTATCTAAATGATTTTATATGAAGGACACCGAGAACCAAGATGAAATTTTTACAGAACATGTATTTTGATAGGAGCTTTCGACGGACTATCAGTAGAATTTGGTTCTGGATGTCCTTCAGCAATTTTATATTGAAAAACATATAAAAGTGGCAAAACTCAGTCGAAAAACACAATCAATCTGAATGTTTGGTTTCTCATATTTCTACTTTAATGAATGATTTGGTGAAAAATTTGTTTGTTTATAATTACAACGATGTCATAGCATCGTTTAAATGTGATGTTGGTGAAAATTATAATATTTCGGTATTTTGCCTACCTAGTGAAATAAATACAGGCTCCTTTATTGAGGCAAAAGTAGAAATTGATTAAATTTTCAGTTGTTTAAAATGGTAAGGGTGACTACCTGTAAAAGAAAGGCTAGGTGTAAAAATGTAGTATACATTGAAAACTAATGTTATAATGAGATCTGAGCAAATTCAATTCACCATGTTCCTCCAGTTAACATCCTGCCATAAAAATGTCACCTGGACAATATATTTTGTATATATAAAATCACAAATAACAAGTGTATTATAACATGTGAAAGATGAATGGACAGGTTGTCCCTATACTAAAATGTCTGAAATACTGACAATCACTTTAAGGTTATTGATTTCATATCAAATTTTTTTATCATGAGCAAAAGTAACTTAATATTTTTCAATTGGTTGGAAAAATTTTCCCCATACAGGGATTGACACCTGGAAAAAAGACATGGTTTCCCAGGGACTGGCATGATTTAAAATTTTGTAGTCCTTAATGTTTTATTAATGGTCCCTTGAACTACAAACTACCAAAAATTAAAAAAATTTTCGTAGTCCAAGGACTAGTACTATCTTTGTTCAAGGTAGTCCTTTTCAATTTTTACTCGCCTCGGACTATAGGACTAGTGGAAATGTCAATGCCTGCCATAGTTAGCTTAAATGATTGCAAGATGTCCCCATATAGAAATACTTTTAAATTAAATAAAATAAATTCAATAAGTGAAGTCGAAATAAATTTCATTTTTAATAAAATAGAAAAGAATTTATTTTCAATTAGACTGATATAATAAAATTAATTTAATAAGTTAAAATACTTTTTATTTTATAAATTTTATTTTGATATTATTTTAACTCAATGAAATTGATTCAAATCTATTTGAAATAATTAATTTTTAGAATTAACTTGATTTAATTTAATTGATAGCTGAAAGACCTAGGTTATTAGTAATAGGTATGCTTATCTGTGGACGATTTAAACTATTTGTACAAAGCTTAATATCTCAGAAGAGTGGAAGAGCTAGTCAGAGATTATTTCAGTTTCTATATATTACTGTTTAATTTAGAACTAGTATCTAGTCTGTTATATGATTGCAATGTCCCCATGTAAGTCTTATCTTGACATGAAGACTCTCAGCGAAATATTCATTATGAATCAAATATGCAGATGAGACAGTTCTGCATGTCCACCCTTCTTGGGTTTTTGTGAAGTACATTTCCTTTTATTCATATCTGCTCTTAAATTTTAATTTAGTTATTTTAAGCAATCAAATTAGGCCACATCAAGTTAATTTGTAGATTCTCGTCCACCAGTCACAAAAAATTAGGGCGGTAGGGAGGGTTTTATTTTTTATACGACCACAAAAAATTTGCGGTCATATAATGGTAAGTTGCTGTCATCGATGTCTTTGTCGTCGCTGTCATCTGTGGACGTTTTGGTTTTCTGTGCAATAAATTAAGTTCTAGTTGATCAATCCTTATGAAATTTTAACACTGTATTCCTTGGCATAAAATAAAAGTTTGGTGTGATTTTGGGGATTCTAGCCCCACCAAATTCTGAAAAAAAAGGTCAAAAGAGGCCAAAAACCATGTTTGCACTATTTTTGATGTACAGCATTTATTGTTCATCATATTTGGATGCAGTTTTTTCTTTGTATTTGTTATAAAATTCCCCATCTGATTATTCTCACAGATTTGATGTAGCATTTATGGTTGTTTCCGAGATATAAGGGGCAAAATTGGGGTCAACCCCAATATTTTCAACTTTTTATTTTAAGTCCGATTTTTATGGGATTTTTCTTTGAATTCCTTATGAAATTCCCTGTCTGCGTTTTTCAGTCAGATTTGTACTGACGAAAAAATGAATAATAAAAATCAAAAAAATTTGGTTGGGGCCTTTTGAGAGAATCTACAAATTAACTTGATGGGGCCGTAATATATTATTTTGTCTTGAAAAGTGGGTTACAGTTTACAAATGAATTATATATCTAAACTCTACTATTTCAGGGTGATCTGTATCTGGTACACTGGAAAGATTACTCCATCCAAGATGTGACTTGGGAACCAAAGCACCATATACCACAGTCATGTATTGACAACTTCAACACACCAGTGATAACGTCTGAGTGCATTTCTATATACTCACATCTCCTTGAAGAAGCCATCCAAAGCAGACTTAAATCTAGAAACAATACAATTAGTATACAAATGCCAACTAACATCTACAAATTCATCTTTGGTACATTTGGTGAGACCCATGCTTATAAACAGACATTTGAAGACGCCCTAGTGTTAACTTCTTGTTGGGACAAAAAATTAAATGTTCATGGCCAGGGTGTTCAGTTAAACTTTCCGGTTAAGGCCAAGTCAACTGTTTATTTCAAGAACGTTTATGTGCCAGAAAACAACAACATTGCCAAGAAGAAAGTACCAGTCGAAAGACTTATTCTGACTACATCAACATCCGTCTTTTCCCTGTAAATGGTAAAATGCATCAACAATGGTTAACAGTAATTACATATACTTTATTTGTGTATTAAGCTTTTCAGTCATGTCTGACTTACTTTCTCCGGTTTCAATCCTAAAATATCAAGACAAGGTTAATTTTAGCTCCGTACTGTCACCTAAGATTGCCAACAGACATTATATAGATGAAACAGCTGTGGAACTTACTTTATACCTCAGTAGTAAATTTTTGTCAAAGCTATCATCAGCAAAATCAGAGACAAACTTGACATATGTACAGCTCGTGAATTCTCAGTTGACAGCATTTCAGTTGAAAGAAAATGAACATTTAGAAACTCGTTTACGGCGTAGTTGTTGCAATGTAACATCTTTGTATAGGTCTGTAAAATATAAGGGTGGTGCCAGAAGGCAAGAATTTGATTTGAAACAGCATGGTATTGTTATTTTTAAAAATGACTTGTATGATGTACAGTCACTTAACTGTAAAGTGACAGAGTTTGATCAAGAAAAAGCTATGTTAGAAAGTAAATGCAAAACACTTTATGAGGCATTGTTAGAAGAGCAGAAAAGAAATGAAAGTTTAGGTCAATGTAAAAATGATATAGAGTACTTGAGCTCAAGAAATGAAGCTTTGACTTCATATATTGAAACCATTGAAAAAAGTCAGTATTTAAATTCTGGTAAGAAAATTGATGATTGTCAACCTAGACAAAAGTACAGAAAAATAAAAACTTTGGAGAGTTATGTTGAAAAAGCACTTTCATTTGCTGATACTTTTGGCATTAAACCTTTACGACTGTCATGCATTTCAGAGGGTGGTAACAGTGTTATTTTAGATTTAAATCAACCTGAGAGTATAGGAAATAGTTCTTACCAGAATTTAAATTCTGACGATAAAGATAAGCTTAAGCAAATTGTATTTTTGTTAGACAAATTTTGTTTAAGTGACGCAGCTTACCATGAGCTATCTATGCTTTATAATGACATGCCAAGAAAATACTTAGTAGTTCAGTGTAGAGAAAGTATTGGCAGTATTTTTCATATTGAAAGGTTGCCTGGAAATATGCCTGGTGCTATGATTAATTTAAATTCAGAGGTGCAAAGAATTCTGAAAAATTATATGACAAAGCATGGTAATGAGAATAAGAAATTTTATATTAAATTCTCTGGTGATGGTGCTCGAGTGAGCCGGATATCAAATTATGTAATTTTTTCAATACAGATTGTATCAGAAGATAGCACTTTATCTTACACTGATTTACATACAATTGGTATAGTACAATGTAATGAAAGTTATGACAATTTGAAAGTTACATGTCAGCCTATTTTTCAACAAGTTAGTGATTTAGCTCAGAATAAATCTATCATAATAGATGATACAAATGTAGAAATAGAGTTATTTGTTGGTGGTGATATGAAATTTTTACAGATACTGTTAGGTTTATGTGGCTCCACGGGTAACTTTGCTTGCCCGTGGTGCAAAGTTCATAAAAATGATAGATATGATGTTTCCAAACCTTGGAATTTTTATCATTCATGTGAAATGTTTCGCACACAAGATGAGATTTGTATGCTTAGTTGTCAGAGTAAGAATAGTTATGGTGTAAAAAACAAACCTTTATTAAATGTAGATCTAGCACATTTTGTACCAGATGAATTGCATCTGATGTTAAGGGTAACAGATGTTTTATTACGGAATCTTATAGACGATTCCAAAGACAAAGATGATAGAATAAAATCTCACTGTAATACAACAGATAGTGTACCAGACAATGTACAAAAGTTAGTAGGTGTTATTCAGAGTTGTGGAGTTTCATTTCAAATATGGACTCCCAAAGGTACTTCAGAGTTAGAGTGGACCAGTTTATCTGGTTCTGAGAAAGTAAAATTGTTAAGATTTTTACCTGCAAAGTTGTTAGAGTCAGATGTGTTACATTGTAATACAAAACAAGATGTTGTTAAACTTTGGCAAGATTTTTACTCTTTGTATTTATTTATATCTAGTAAAGATTGTGAAACTTGCACAGGTGAAGAGATTTTTTGTAAAATCAAAGTATGGTTAGAACACTTTTTGTCATTAGGAGAGCATAGAAAAGGTTACTTAAAAGCAAATGTAACACCTTATTTACATGTTTTTGTTTACCATGTACCATTTTTTATATCACAGTATGGTTCATTAAAACAATTTTCAAATCAGGGAGTTGAAAAAAATAACGATGTGGTTAAAATGATACATCAGCGCAAAAGTTCTAAGTGGGATGGTCCTACACAAGCGCTTAAAGTTAGAAAAAGGTTAGAGTTGTCTAATATTGAAAATGTATCTCGCCCAAAGAGGCAATATTGTAAAAAATCAGAGTATTGGGAATCTGATATTTTTAGTGTAAGACAAGCAAAAAGAAAACAAATAGAAAATGAAATATTAGAAGCTGGTGAAGTAGAGTTAAGTTCATGTAATAGTGAATTAGATATTGAAAATATGTCAGACTGTGAAATTAAAGACATAATTTATAAGAAACAGGGTAAAAAAACCAAAATACGCAATCGTCAAAAGCTTGTCTCTTTGTTGAAAAGCTTGTTGTAAATTTTTATGTGCAATACTTTAATTTATTTGTGTTCATTTAGTTTTCTTAAGACATATTTCCTGTTATGATCTCAGTATTAATGATATATGTACAAATGTTTAGTTGTCTGTGAAGCTATATATGTTATGCAGATGTAATTTATGATGCCATTGGAATATAATTCCTATATTTATCAAAAGATTCTATATTTTTGCAATAAAAGCTTAGAAATGCATTTAAGTTGTTTGTTTTTTTTAAGAAAATTGTTTCTGATAGCTACTGATACATATATCAATGTGGACATTCATCTGGCTGCTTGGAAAAAAAATTATGTCCAGTATTCGAGTGGTGGAGTGATCTTTTTATAAAAAAAAAGATATGGGTTAATGTACCTGAGACAATATACCATACCATACAATGTATGTTAACATATCACATGGCAAGCAAACATTACTGTATCATATTCAACAGTGAGATTAATCCCACATCACAATATCTCAATGAAACTTCATCCAACCCCAAGGAACAAGCTCATTAAGGCCTTATCTATTAGATCTGAAATACAGCTAATTTCTAGTGGTCTGTACATATAAGGACTGTTATTCTTAAATATGAACAAAAGAAAATGTGGGGTAAACATCAATGAGACAGCAATGGAACATCACTAACAAATCAGAAGTAGACATCAATGATGGATATGTCCACACCATATTTCAAACTCTAAATCAACCAGAATTTTTAGTTATATATGGAAAACTGATACAAAAATTTCCACGATACTGACAAACTCGGTCATAAATTATAGCAGTATATATATGCAGTTTTGAGAAGTGTGTTGTTCATCAAGCATTGGTTGGTCCCTCAGTAGTTAACTCTTTTTGGAATATGTTCAAGATATTTGTTATGATTAAGTTCATAACAGTCAAGGGAAGCACTGCTACAAGTATGGAAGCTTATGTCAGAAAGGAGCAAAAGTATAAAAATTCTCATACACACATAGAAATAGAACATACATTCTGAAAAATAAACAAAAAAAGTATGTGTGAACAGAATTATATCTAATCTAATCTTAAAATGGAAATATTTACAAATATAAGTAATTTTATATTTTGGCGCGTAGCTGTGCGCTGTAAAAATGTCTGCAGTCGCAATGTGTTGCGGTATCACTACTTTTATTAGTGTCCCTGAATGAACACCATATAATTAGCTGGTCACAATGATTTCTTTACGCTTTAATATCAAGCAGAGTATATACAAGAAACATTCAGCACAAGACCAAATATAGAACAGCAAACTACATTTCATCAAAGCACACACAGATTTGTATATGATTGAAAGTACCATTCATATAATATGAGTTTAGTACAAGATTTATATGTAACCTCAGGTTCATGGTCGCATCAAGTATTTCATACTGAAAGTTATGGTTTAAACTTAATGTTCAGAAAAAAATACAATATGATTCAACGAATCTAAATATCACCACGTAGCAAACCAAAGAAACTTTAAATTCAAGCAGATTAAGGGGACAGCCATTTGATATTCTGGAATAGGGACAGGATATATTTCAGGAACGGTAATTTATTTTCAGCTGTTCAACAATCATCTTTTTAACACAATGCCACATGAAAATTTATTTTCATATTTAACTGTGCGATTATTTACAATTCAGTGGTCAAAATATATAAATAATTAGCATCCCTTGGACAGATTATCAACTTGTGCCTTTTGTTAGGCAAGGACATAAAATCATCCTGCCCCTCCCCCCTTCTCCAGTTAAGGAAAACATGTTGGCAAACAATTGTGAAACACTGTATTCTGTAATAAAGCCAGGATTAAAGTTTATATGTATGTTGCTCATAAAAAAACACGTTCTTAAAGTCATTTCACAACGAATTATAAAAATAAATAACGATCATGATAAACAAGATCTTTTCACTTCCGGTCATTGTCCGCCATATTGGAAAAATCATATAGACCACCGAAAATTGCAAGTTTTCAAATCAAAATTGAAGAGACAGAAGTTAAATCTTAAGTGTTGAAAATTACATCATCTCGAAGATCATTTTATGTACTTTTACCATGGATAAATACATTTTTAAAAAATTAATTCGTCACTGAAAATTTTAACTTTGACCAAGGGTGGTCTTCGCCAAAAATACATAGGTTCTACTATATATAACGACAAGAAATCACCCAAACAACAGCGAATTTTCAAATCAATTTTGAAGTAACCAAACCTAAACCGATTCTAAATCAAAACACACCATTCGAAAGAAAAAAATATACAGAATTATGATGGATAAATACATTTTTAAAAAGTTATTTTATTATTTATTTATTTCCGATTTATTGTTGGCTCCCGTTGAAATCTATGTGCAACTCTATCGAGTGTACAGGTAAACAAATTTTTCGACGAAGTCACGTGATGGCCGATAAAGCCGAGTATGATCAATTTTCACACGAAAACGTTAGACAGCCTACAGATGAGCACGTCAATAAGAGATTTCAGGCGCACAGGTTCCTATACTGTGATTTTCATACGAAATTAAATATTCTCGAAACCCCTTACTTTTCTACAACCACGAAAATAGATGAATCCACAGTATATGTTTCAGACGAATAGATAAGTAATTAAGAAAGTGTTCTAATGAAACAATACGAACATTTGTCACTATTATATATAGTGGAAAATACATTATCTCTAGTAAATACACGTGTTACATGTGTTATACATATTCCTGAATGGTGTTCAGCGGTCTATTTTAATTAAAGTTAGATTTTTCACTTTTTCCGTAGCATGATAGTGGCGGACGCAACAGATGTCATAATTCTAACGCAACACTATGTATGTAACGTCAATTGTGGTTGGTCGACGTCGAAATTTCAGGACATCAAATCTACGATTGGTGCCGTTGGATAATAACTTAAGCCCATACATTAGTTCCGGTTATTTAAATTATTATTTTAATCGATTTTTTTGGAAGGTGCATTAGAAAAGAGATAATAGAATTAATTTTAGTACTTTTGGTCGTCAATCTATGATTTGATGATCGCAAACATCGGTTTACCGGTTCCACTGACGCGTCGCCAGTAAACTCAATTTGCGACCATCAAATCAACAACACTGGTGCCTAAAACAAATCAACTTCCATTAGAAACTAGTATGACGTTCAAGCCAGGTTCAATGTGTACATGTGCACCTGTGACCTAGATTTCCTAACGATTCAGAACATGTCGATATAAAACCCGTGTGAAAAAATACATGATTTTTTTTTTATATAAATGTGTTCTGTATTCTTACATTATATCAAAGCCCTCAGATTTAATTTCAAAATATTATTCAAGCAATGAAATATATTAAAAGTAAATGCAAAATAATTGTGCAGGACTAGATGATTTTCATGACTAATTTTATTCTTTTCGTTTTCATAAAGTAATAAAGAACTGCATTTCAATCCACCCATGTCGTATAGTTCAATCACGTTTACAGTTAAATACCGCAAGAACATGACATACTTTAACATGTTTAAGTAATATGAAATTGAACTTCGATATGGCATTAAAAATAACATCAAAGAAAACAAATAAGTTCACTTCATATGGTTTATTTTAACTAGTTTACATGGATGAATTCATGCACTTGCTTTACGTAATTTTTTTTCAGAGTATAAAAACTTGTAACCTTTATGTCCTTTATGCTTTGTTTGTTTCATAAGGCTGAACGTCACTTTCAGCGATCTATTATCTGTATCGAGTTGCTTAGTTTTATTGGCCGAGGAAGTTCGAGATAACCGGAAAGAACCACCGATCAAACTTCAGCAAGTAAGACGGTAAACTACGCCTCCAGTATACCGTCTTATTTGTTCGCTCGAAACCGGGTGAGAACTCAGATCTTGTAGAAGTATGACGTACAAGTGTACCATTCGGCCACCCAAGTCCATAAACAATGCCTGCGTGTAGTAAAGACAAAAATGCGTCCTCATTGCCCGCCTCCTTTTTATAACTTTTCCAACACAATATTTAACAAAAAACATGTAAAATCTAGTTCAAATTTTAGTATATTTATGACGTTTATCACGTTTAAATTTTCTTAAACTGATCAATTTGATCAATAATTTGTAGTGTATTTGGATAAACACGAACACGCCTTGAAGGCCATAATAATAAAAACAAATGTTGCGTATATTTTTGCTGGAGTGTATCCGCTTTAAATGTTCCGGAGCTATTTGGGATTTAAATCGGATACGGATTTCAAGTGGTAGGAATGAAACTAACTGTTTCAATAAAAAATGGTGTGATCTAAAATATTTAGCAGAGAGAAATATTTCTGTTAGTTAGAAGAAATAATTGCTATATCACCATGGAAACGTTTATGTTATTTCGATTGCTATTGCTAATTTCTTCCATTGTTGGTTTTATTCTGTGTTTTGTGTCGCTTGTTTTGCCGTACTGGATATTTATTTCTGATGCTGCCATTTCTGGATACCAGGGACTGTTTACTTCTTGTATCTACAATCATGGAGGTGATACACCGTGTAGTAAAGTCCTGGATTCCAACATTAACGGTAAGCTTAACAAGGTATAGTTTAGTTATTCTCTGGCGTGTTTTGATGTTGCCACTGGAAATGAAAATATTAAGAAAAATGACAGGTATTACATAGAACGAAAAAAAAGAAAGAAAGAAAAGCTATTCTTCATAAACCAGTTGACACTTTCATCTTCAAAATCAAGCATGCCTCCTATTGCAACTTAACCTATCGGTTCCGAAGTCTGCAGAGGCGGTCGATTAATTTTTAGACGAATACTATCGTAAAAGTTGAGCCCTTTCAGTTTTCAACCTGATGTATTTGTCAAATTTCAGCTGTCACAGAAAGTAAATCTTGTCTCAGTAAATTCAACTTGAAATTGTTCCACGGATTATGGTATCAATTTAAATTCAAAGCAGCAATCTAGCTACTATTTTGCATTTTGTAGCTGCACAGTCCGTTGTACACTGGCACACATCATCACAAATAAACTGAACAATGACTTGCAAAGTTTTAAACTTTCTCTGAGCTATGAACATTTATTAACTTGTGAAAACTTCAGTTAAGTGTCCATCAATGGAAAAATAAAAGCTAGGCTTTCATTAAACACGTACATCAGTGGTGAAAAAATACAACCTAGATGTACGTTATTGCATATTTAAGATAATTATACGAATTGAGCGATCTTGGTTTTCCGTACTAGTCAACTGTACATATAAAATATAGAATATCATTTCATTGTCTGGAAAGCCATCCCTTTTTATGACTGAACGACTGTATTTATCCTGTTATCATAATTTGATTGATATACTAGCCTTCTTGTCCAGTTAAAGGATTTTATTCAGCATATCTTCATTGCACCAAAAGGTCGGTGTGACCTGAAACAAAAATATGGAGACTTGGCAGGTAACTGGTACACACATTGTTCGTCTTACAGGAACCAGGTCTTAATTCTATTTCATTGAACACGCTTATGTTATTCAAGTCCAAGTAACTTAAATTAATGGACAACAAATCTATTAAACATTACTATCTGAGATAAGAAAATATAATATCTTCTGGGATGATCAAAGTAAATGGTTGTTGATCAGGATATAATTTAAAATATATGTACTTTTAAGTTATTTGGACTGTTTTTTACCTAATAGTAAGTAACGACGAGGTGTAATTTGTTTATTAGAGTACGTGATGTGACTAAAAACGTAGACTGATTTCACTATTAAGTTCATAATAAAGAATTAAGTCGTAATGCAGTTTTAGTTTACGTACAAAATTGTATCTTGCTGCGCAGGTGATGGATCATATATCATAGGTGAATAGGAACGGACTCCTAATGTCCCCTATATCTAACCTTAAAAAAAAGATGACCAAAACGTAAAGTTTCCATACAGACACCAGAAACTGAATTTAACGATCCTGATGTGCATTTGGTCATAGAAGTTATATTTAAGCCAAAAAGTGAACAGCAAAGAAATATAAAAGAAATTCAGATTATAACCAAAGACAGTTCCAAATTTTATTGACTTCAAATTACAAAATGTCAGATAAAAATAATAAAGATATCAACTAGTGTGCAATATCATATTGTTCACGGCAGGAAGGCTATTAGTGTTAGATGTGTTCACTTGTTAATGTTACACTAAAGAAAAAAAAAGCAAACCCAACAAGAATGAGTGATATTCCCGTTACTCCAGTCCCGTATCTCCCTATTACATGTAGTACTAATCACTTCAGTCTTTTATTTGATATAGTGCCAAACAGATTTGATAAAGCTTTGTTAAACACAGAATACAGAGAAGGCGTCAAGCATTATTTTGACATGTGCATATGTTTGAATGTGAATATAAGGCTTAAGGAACGAGTTATCCACTTAAATATATCATTAAAGATAGAATATCTAAAATACAAACCACTGTAGACCTATTCGACCAATGGTGTCGTGAAATAAGTATGTATAATTTTTTTAGTAAGATAATTTTATGTTCACTCATTTTATCCTAAATGACGTATTCTTGTTAACTTCTGTTAAGTTTGGAATATTCCTATTAAGTTTCATGATAATCAGTCAATAGTTGTTTTGAAATCAGTATATTTCATTTTTTGCCATAATTTCCCGGTTGTCATAGCAACAGCATTCATTTTGGCAACTTCCAAGCCTAAATATCAATCTACACGTTCTAAACACTCCTTTCAAGTTTCTTCAGTTCGGATAAAAAATTCAAAATTTCAAAAATAGCTGTTTTTTTTGTTTCCATAGCAACAGCAGCCACCCAAAATTGGATGAATGGAACTAATTACTCAGTAATGATGCATATATAGGCATCCTTCATAATATTCTTTTGGACTTTAATGAAGATTGCGTTTGCAGTTTACAAGATATTAATATTTTTACATTTGTTAGCCTTTTGGTTCCATGGCAACAGCAGCCACTTTCACAACTTCTAAACCTTATTACTTTCCTACACATCCTAAATAACATTTCTAATTACTCCTTTAACACTGCATTAAAGGAAAACCTCAAAATTCCACAAAAATTACAAGAAAACAACAGCCTTCCTGAATTAGTCGATTAACTAAAGGCTCAGTAGACATCTAGATATCCTTAATAATATAGTATTTTATACCGACAGCTATACTAGGCGACGGCATAAAAACAAATAATTTGACTGTAAAGTACTAAAATACCTTATTATCCACACAAATGTATACGGTCATTAATCAGTGATATTTCATAAATATGATTCTAAAATTACATTCTAAAGCAATAGTGACCTAAGGTAAAGATAAGTGTCGGATTTGTTTTTAAATTTCAAATGGACTGGGCCCTTATATTCGAAGTTGATGCAAAGCGTTAGCGAGGGATTAGATTAACGAATGAAAGCCCAACGGAGTTAAAAATAACATGCAACGAATTGTTTCTTAACCAACACAGGTTTTCAGGGATAAAAATTGCTGGAAGTTAAAAACTTTCCACCGACAAATCCAGCACTGATACAGACTCATTACCAAGCAATGATATAATGTAATGACAAGACCACTATTTTGTTACCAGCTGCTGAATATGGATGATACAAAATATACATTGGCTGCATTACAATTATCACAATAATGACTTCTGCTCATGAGATAGTTTTGTTGCTAGTCAGCCTCAAAATGAACAAGGAAATGTGCAAATGTAGCCAGAATAAAGGTTACAGCAATATGATTAACATTCTCTTTTCTCACTTGATGCTTTTCCTGAACTAAATTTA
>JAOXYJ010827677.1:0-13398 GCA_028566555.1 Lithophaga nigra | reverse complement strand
TTTCATTTCAATTTCTCTGAGTTTTAACTGTAATTCTAGTTCTTTCATTTTGATAGGGTCAGGGCCAAAAGATTTTACTAAACTCAATGAAGATTCTGGCAAAATTTCTTCTCCGACTAAAAATTGAACTACCAAATTTCTGATCTCAAATTTCAGCATAGAACTTTTAACATCTAAACCCAAATGAAGCCCTAACTTTATTAAATCATCTTTTTTCAGTGTCCAAACTCTTCCTGTGTTGGATTTTCCAAAAAAGTTACTACTTCAAAAACTATTGTTGCAATAAACAGTTTCTAGAAAATTCTGTCAAAATTTATTTTACTTAAGTACAATTTCGATCCCGGCTTTCGAGCCCCCAGTTTGTAATATTTTGAAATGTATAACAAAGATACAAGCAACAACATTTAATTTTTTATACTTTATTATCTAAGGAAACAAACAAACAGTTATATATAATATATGAAATCACGGGTCTTAGTTCAATTATTGTCTCACAAATTGTCCAACTGAATGTTCCAAATAATTCCAGTAGAAAATTCCAGAAGTCAATATAATCCAAGTGTTGCATTGTTCACACGGTTCCTATAGATGTAAGACAGTTCTTAGAATCTTAAATGAATATAAATCCCAAAACAAAGTATAATTCCAGACAATTAAAAGTTCAACGATGATTTTATGTATCCAATTTAAGCAGACTGACTGAAATGTCTGGATGTCCTATTTATATGTCCTGAAAATCTGGAAATATCCAAGTTGTAGAACCATCCAAATCATGTGATCTTGTAGAAACTTCTCTGTCATGTGATATAATACTTACAGTAAACACTGTTGTCTTTTTACAAGAAATATCTATAAATAGTTTGTAAAAAATTGTAAACATACAACATGTAACAATAATTTAGGTCAGTGACCAACATAATACAATAGTCAATAAAGTACATATGTACTAATGGATACATTTAGCATTAATTGAAAAAAATTACTATATCATAACAGTATACATAGATATACTTACCTTTTCCGGAGCACTTGATGCCACTCACGTTTTTTATGGACGTGGTACTTCGGAAAAGGTAAGTTTATCTATGGATACAATTATCTTGTTAAAGTATACAAATTTTATTTGACAAATAATGTTTTTGTCGATAAAAGAATGAAAGGAGGATGGTCATTAAGGGATTAAATCGGCCAAATTAGTTTCGAAAATTTAAATATTCAATATCCATTTAACAACTTGTGGTATTTAGTAACTTCATATTATATAGTTTACATATCTATTTAGGTTTTGTTTCTGAAAGTTCCTACTCAAGGACACGGTGACCTTGAGAAGTAGGAAAATGCGTGATTTTTCAAGAATTCAGCCTTTTTACCCTTAAATTTGACCATTATTTCTTTTTGAAACATTGAGCGCCAACTAAAACCAGAAAGATATTTTACAGCATAAAGACCTTTGGCTGCTTACAAAAATATCTTAAAATCATTGTGGTTGTCTGTGGGCTGTTAACTATTTGTGCCAAAATATGTGCAAATTTTGTTCATTTTTGCCCATTTTGGCTGACTTTGACATGTTGGAGGTCACAATGATCTTGAAAATTGCTTTTTAAGTCTGAAATGGGTTTTCCTGACTAAAATTCAGATTTCGTACTTTCTTTATGTGTATTAGTTTTTCAGATACCTATTAAATAATTTTTCCTTAACTTTTGAGGCCATATTGGGGCCATAATGAACCTCCTGCTTAAATATTTTACTACTATGAGCATATTTTAATGTATATATCCAATAACCTATGCGATAACGTTTAAAAGGTAAAACCGTTTGATTATATATCCTCGTGTTCACCGAAGCGCCACAGGAGCCGCATTGGAGGCATTCTAGATAGAAAAATAACATGTCAACAATCAATCAATACACGGAAATTGAGTGGGTCCATGGGCGCGACAATTTTAACTGCTACTGGTAAAAGAGGATGGGATGGATAGGGGACAAAACACAAACGGCTTGTAATGAGGCCGATTTTTGCCCCTTCGTAGAATCCTGTTTTATGTATCTAAATTGAAAGAACATTTAATGGGTGAAACAAATTCAAAATGTTGGCCATTTGAATTCTGAATCATATGTGTTTTCGTTCTGCATAACTTGGTCGAAAATAGACGTCTATGTTTAAGAATGTAGGACAATAGTTCTTATAATTATTTGTTAGTAGGTTTTGATCAAGATGTGAAATTTATTGAAATTGAAATTTAATTAAACATACTGCACGGTACATCTGCATCGTAAACAGTGAAAGGATATATTCCAACCATGATTTTTTAATAAACAATAAAATGAAACAGTTACAGAAAAAAATCAATCAGTTCAGACTCCGTGAAAAAAATTACATTAATTGTTAAAAATCTTTATATAAGTTTTACAAATTGTCATATTAAAACGAACAATGCTTACTAAAATAGTGTATAAAGATGATAATTACTACCCGAAACCTGGAGTTTTCCGTTGCAACAACAGAAAAATGAGTCGATTCTTATAGATTTTTATTATTTTTCGTGCGCATTCATATTGTTTGATACAGAGTTTATCAACCAGGAGAAAGCATCCGACTTTTCAGTAGAAATCTTCTTAAACAGGTAGTCTATTTTAACTCCAATTCCAGTCATGATTATTAAAAAAATGTTTGTGTGCCTGCACTTTGCAATAGATATTTAGCAGTATCCTATTGCTACCACAGTCTGTAACGTAGAGCTTTAGATTGTGAAGACATCCCAACTATTTGACCTTATAGCCAAGTTTCAAACCAACTATAAGCAAACCAAATAAAGTGCTATGGGCGTGGGTGACAAAGGTTTCTGACTCATAACCATAAATCGAACACCGCTATAAAGGTTTGAATCATTCGTGCCCCTCAGCATTGAAGATTTCTTACGCAAGTCCGGATTTTACTGTTTGAACTGTCCGGGATAGTCTCTCCTCTAAATGTGGTAATCAAAATAAAGCAATAAAAATAGCTGAAAGTAAATAAATCCCAACATCCCATTTAAACTGTTTTAAACTAGCATCCTCCAAAGCATATATATATAAGCATACAAGAGGCAGTGAAACCAGACATCAGTTATAATTTTATGAAATTTCAAACACATGTACACGTTACAAACCGTGAAATTACAATCGAGATTTATACAGAAATCTAAGAATGTTTCATAGAACGAAATGATTATTGATGTTCACTAAATCATATATCTAGAGGACAAGACAGGACCCTTTCAACAAAGAATCAAACACAAACACCAAAGAAAAGACCGCAATAAATAATCTTACTCAAAGAAGAAGCAAACACAGACACAGCACCAAAATAAGTAAAGCGTAGACACTACGAACGTCCACAAAAAATCTTGGGATGATACCAGCTGCACCGGAAGGATAAAGCACAGACAACCGATAATGGTTAATCAATTCGTAATGGTGACCATAACATTCCCGAAGTGTATGATAACAGCTATTTAGCTTTGACATAGCCTTGACTCAAAAACATTTCTGACAGTAATATCCCTCTACCTAGAAAATATATATGATGGACACAAACCCTAGAGTAGCGTATCAACTGTGAAATGCAGACTCCATACGCCGGCCACGCTGGTATATTGCTTCACGCCTATCGTAAAGTTTTGGTTCTAACCGTCCGCCCTTATCTATAAACGGTACAAGTAAGATGGAGACTTAGATGTATCTGTGGGGACTTCAATTTCAAGCTCATTTGAGATAGATGAGATGCAAGTAGTCGTTATTTATATATTAACTAGAATTAAAGGTAATAATTAAATCATTAAGTGATTCACAGCTTACATAGAACGCAGAACTACATCTTAAATGCCTCATATTAATCATGTTCAAATAATATAGTAATCACGTTATCATGTATCATTAATATAATCAAGATAAATATTCATGAATTAAATCTATAAAATCGATAAGTATATGTCAAATAAATTATATCTATTAAAACTACCTTTCGCGTATTTTCCTGTATTATACATAGATTACACTAAAATCAAAATTATGTTTATTGGTTTGCAGGTAGCTACCGCCCACATTCTACAATACAAGAAAACATCTGTTCCTTTTAAGTTTTAGATCACATTTAAAAGAGAATGAGACAGAGTTTGTTTCTCAGTTACAAGCTCCGATAAATATAATTCAAGTTCTCTCGAAGGTTAACAGTAAATAATGCTTGTAAATTTTGGAATCATACTTTTATTTGTTACTGCGTGTTCAACTCTTATTAATGCAGGTAAGATCGCAGCTATCTATTTATCTCGACTTGTCCATCAAATTTTTTATGAAAAAACGATTTACAATAAGAGCCTTTTTTTGACCCAAAATAAATCCATACACATTGAAATTAAATTAATACTTACTTTGATGCAGCGAAAGTATTGGCTATTTTTCTAGTTATAAAAAAATATTAGGAATAGGAAATTTTCAGTCTTTAAGGATGAACGTGTTACCAGCCTCCAACCGAAAAGATAAAGATACTTCGTTTAAAATTGATCATAATTACGGTCAGAATCCATATTAGAACTTGTCACTATATTATTTTCATTTTAACCTAGGTTTTTCATTTTTTACTTACAATCTACAGGTGGGACATAAATTTCAAAGATTTTGATTAGATGTGGGGCCAAATGAGAAGTCAAAATGGGTGAGATTATCAGAATATACCAGGTTAACTCATATTACAATATAAATATTTTTTGGCAAACATGAATTTATCTAAACCTGCAGATGTGGTTAAGGTTTTTAAATTCCAGTTCAAGGGTTTATGGCCAAATTAGGGACCGACAATCTCCAAAAGTTTTAAGCTAAGGCTGTGATGTACATTTATATTAAGGTTCCTGAAAAGTAATTTTTGGTAAGGGGCTATTATAAGGGATCAAAAATGATATGACAGGCTTAAGTAAATTCTATCACATTTTCAGTTAAAACATTTAATAATAAGTACATTTATTCAAATTAATCATTCTTATCTTCCGGCGTGCAATAAGACCTGAACTTTTGATTTAAGATTTATTGCTACTTGTTCATTAGGTTCTGGTTGCTACTCTTTACGACATAGAGGCAATAAAGAGCTTCGCATAGCGCAGCATGATACGACCGCAGCAGGTCGACAAGAGAAACTATCTGAACTTGGCTATCTCAATAATCTGCTTGTCTATGTACCAAAGCAAAAAGCGCGAAAATTTGGTCCATTCTACTACGTTTGACCCCATGTATCTCAGAAACCGTAAGAGATAGAGAAAATCTATTGACATACTATCGAAAGGTCTCTTCAAGAGCAATTCAAAGAAAAAAAATCAAAATCAGACCAAAAATAAAAATTCTATGTACACAGGAAAAAGGTGAAATTTAGTCCATTCTACTATGTTTGACGGTATGTTTTGCATTTCTTTATTTTGTCTTTACTACGTAAATTTTTGCTTACAAGATTCGATTCAAGGTTCCGTTTTGTGTTGCTTTCGAATAACGTTTCAGGTATCAATGATATCTTGAAGCTCATTGATTAGTTCTTTCAATCTTCTATTAGACATGTACTTTTTTACACTAGGACCCCCTGAGGGCCTTAAAGAAAATTTTATTGGATTTAATTAAGACTTTGATTTAAAATAATTTAATTCAAAACCATGTCCTCTTCTGTGAGATATTGGATTTCACTTTGAAAGTCATCACTAGTATAGCTACGAAGAATTTCTGCATACCATGAACAAAGCCTTCTAAGCTATTACACAAGTTCGAGGTAATCACATAATCTTTCTAGTGACTTTATTAAAGGAACTGATTTGTTTCCAAATCTAATGTAATCGGATTAATTCCTTTAAATTCTATTTAGTGGAATAAATGATTCTTCTGTCACGAGATCATAAATAAGTATTTACTTGTGCCAAATACATTAAAACGAAAGTTTCCGATGCTTTGCACGCGTTTTCAATGCAAAATAATCTCTTTCCTATATGTAAGTAAATATTAATGTCGTCATCAACTCCTGTAATGCACAGTTTGTACAAAACACAACACTGTACTGCAACCAGCACATATCCTTTCGGTAGTTAAATCAACGATTAAATTCCATTTTGATCTGTATCGTAAAAAAGGTAAAACAACTGCAGAGTGAACAGATAAACTGATACTCTAGTAAATTGTCCAAATGACATGGCAGTTTTTTTCCCTATATGAAAATCTCTTTTACTACATATATCCGAAATAAAACATGGTATAGTCATCCCAGTCCCTGTAATTACAGGCGGGCCATTATTATCTAACAACAATTTTCACAAGTTTGACAGTTGGCTGAAAGAATTCTCCCTTCAGGTTTTGCATTGCATATTTTATTATGCTTTTTTAGATTCCTTAATGAACGTACTGCATTTTGTCTTGTAATTATTTAATTTGTTCCGTTGCTTTGCAGGATGTGAAATGTTTTTTTCGGAACATTTCGTAGAGATATTCGATTATGTCAGTTAAGAGCTTTTCGGCACTCAACCTCGTGGATGAGATTTTTTTGTTATAGTTATTTCCACTGACAGCAAAAACCTTGAAATAATTCAAAAACAGTAAAAGACAGAGATTCTTAAGGATTTGTATGGGATTTCGTAATGAAACTTTCTACATTTTAGCCGAATGAATCCCACATCTTCATTGGGTTATGGCCCTCGAAAACCGTTGATGGTCAAAATTAAGAAACTGTACATGTAAGGTGTAATGACCAAGGGACTTAAGCAAGGATCACATGATATAAAGGGTCAAAGGAAAGTTGTCACATTGATCTTTGACCATCTTTGTCATTGAAATAACTCCAGAATGTAAGAGATTGGAAAAATTCGATGGTGGAACATGTTTGATGTGTGATAACACAACTTTCTGTCATTCGGGTTGATAGATTTTAAAACTCCTTATTTGAGTGATAAGCCTTTTAAATCGATGACCTCGTCATAACTCTGGTCTTTACCAGTAAGTAATGGAACAAATGACTTTTGGAAAGATTACAAAGTCGAAGTAAGAGAAGTCCCACAAAGATCTTCCAATTGTTCACAAAACAATAGATTTTGTATTTCTCTTGAAAAGTTCTTTTCAACTCTTAAAATTTCATTTGGTGATTTTCAGGAATTTTTCAACCATTTTGCCAATGTTTGCACAATTTGTTTTGTACCTTGTCAATTTAATTTAGACTATTCAATTATTACAAACATAACCTTTTTTCTGATCTTCAATCAATGCAACTCTGCTACTGTTACATGCATGGAAATGGAGTATTTTAATTCTAAAAGCATTACATCAATGCACTTCAATTTTAAATTAAGAATTCACGGTTAGCCAGCCTTTTGTTCCAAAGAAACGAAAGTGATTAACTCACTTTGAACAGCAGCATAACTTCACACATCGCCAAGACGGGGGGTCCCACAATTTCGGCAATTTTTTCATCACAATGATATTATGTTCTTGTTCTTAGTTTTATGATAATTCACTTATGTTTTTCAGAAGTAAGATGGCGTTTAGTAGTATTTAAATATGGCTAACATACTGTATTTTCTATTACAGAATACGGGGTGACGAACTGTAAAATGTGTGCAGACATTGTATTCTTAGTGGAAGACTCGCAGCTCAAGGATGATATTTTCGACATCTTTAGGAATTTTATGATAGGTATCGTTGATTTCTTCCAGAAATTTGGACAGCCAGATGGCGTGCAAGTTGGATTTGCTCGCTTTGGTAGACCAGATGCTGAGCCGTTGTTTTTGGAAGACAAAAAAACAAAGAGTGCGATAAAACAGCATTTTAAGACTATGAAAAGAATGAAAAGCGGTTCACCTGCAATAATGTCAGGCGGATTAGAGGTATTTATATAATACTCAAAAGAAGAAGGAAAGGAGCTGCGTTTTTCTTTTTTGTTTTTCATTTGTTGGTGCTCAGAGTCACATTTTCCTTTATGAACAAGAATAGTTATTCATATTGGGTCGTTTCTAAATGAAGGCAGTTCCATTATACTATAACACCTTGTAAAGTTCGATCTCCATCTTTAATTTACATAGGTCCGATTTTTTGAGGGGGAGACCACCGAGAAAGTCAACATGTTTTACAGCGTTATGAACTTGGGTTTACTAAAACAACCTCAGTTTTCTTGTCTGTCAGAAAATTTAGTAGACCTTTACGTCCCCATGCAAAATCAAAAAGTTGTATGGAGAGCAAACCAGACCTTGGTTACACTTATACTGCTAGACAATAGTGAATATCTGATTTAGATATTGTTTTTATTTCAGCTGCTTGTTATGTAACTATTTTCTCTTCAGTATACCGGTAATATATCAATACTGCATAAAATTCTCAGCCAGGGACAATATGACGAAAGTAATTGACTTTATATGAGCTAGACAGACCCCAAATACTGACAGAATTTGCAGGTTTAGAGTATCTAGGAAAGACTGTCATTCCATTCTAATACTACAGATCGCTTTATTTATAATAAGTTCTGAATAAATTATTCTATTTTGGCTTGTTTAGCTTACGTATCTGACGCAAAGATATTCGTCACTGATCAAACGCATAGCATAATTTTTACAACACAACTTTGATGTGTAACAAAATCACTTATTCCTGTACACGACCTGAAACTTTCCTCGTCTCTTTAAAGGAACGAATCAATACAATGTACTTAGGCCAAATGTTACCCTCACTTTAGATTGATTTAGTGAGCAATTTTATATCTATATATAAGACGAGAACATGTCAATTAACAACCAGCCCCCTTCCCGAGGGACCCCCGGGATATAGAAAGAGGACGGAAAGTTTAGCCTTGCAACTGGCCACCTGCGTACCACTCGTAATAAGTTTGTTCTAAGCGTTCTTTAGCGTGCGTTCTCCCGACACGGGACCTCAGATTTCACGTCCGGCGGAGCCTCATTTTAGAAAGACTATCTTTAATGTTTTTGCGAGAGACATAGGTAGCATAGGCCATTACTACTGTTATTTCTTTTTCACAATATTTATTTATCTGTGTCCCATATCAATGATAAGTGATAATTATTTTGTTTCTGCTTTCTATTAAAAACACTTTGGTTAATTACAAATTTATTTTTAAAACAAATCAATTTAAGAAATGCACATTGTAGCCTTATTGACATCTGATTTTCGTGATTTTTTTATCATGACTTTGTATTACCGATGCTTAGATCTAGTTCGAGCAATAACCTGTATCAATATTTTTGGATACATGTAAATTGGTTCCTTTATCTAAAGAGCCAGCATTAAAAATATATATGATATTACTATGCATTTTTTCAACATTTCATGATGACTGTCATTAATATTCTGATCAAGTGTTAGATACAGTACAAAGGTAACAAAGAAACTGTCACGTATTCAACGTTATCAGTATTCTTTTTCTACACGAATAGTTAAGATCCGAGGAGCGAAGCTCCGATGACACTTGTACCTTACTATGATTGCATAAAATGAATACTAATCGTCCAATGATTTATAGTATCTATGTTACCCTTGCTCTGCATCTGACTTGTACGACAGTATACATGTAAAATTTTATGAGAAAATATGTCCAGTTCCTCGAAAGGATCGATCTCAGGGCCTCTAGCGTGGTAGACCTACGTCTTAACACTAGACCACACATTCGTTACTAAACGTTTGTTGAGTTAAGCATATAAACAAATGGAAATTAATACAGGCTGTACTAAAGACATATAGGAGGCTTCTTTGAAATGTATTTTGATATATGACAAGGAAATATTAAAAGTAGATTTAGTTTATATGCGGAAATCCTACAAATGTTCTATTTACATCGGTAATTACTACACAAAACAATGTTTGTATTACAAACATCAGAGACATATAAAACCATATATATCTGCAGAAACTGTACATTAGTATATTGTTTTACGTTTTCTCTTATTTCATACTTACGGTTTTCACTTTGCATACTTATTTTTATTATTGAATATACAAAATTCAAATACTAATACACATACAGTTAAGCGTTTGGTGTTAGACTGTACATGTATACTTGTTTGTTAACAATATACATGCTAAATTAATACTTTTCATTACCCAGGCTTGAGGGTCTTGTGGTTTGGTTAAGAATCTACGAACTATATACGCCCTTTCCGAAGTGGTTCGAGCCTGGCTGATGTGAAAATTGTGACAAAAATAGAGCATAGTAAAACTTGCATCATCATTCCGTTTGAATATATGGACAGTCCGCTGGAGGTATTAAGTCTAAATAAGAAGATCTCGTTAAATGAAAAGTGTCCGGTAACAAGCGTTAGAATACTGAAATACAATAGCTTCGCTGGAGGTACAGTCGTACAAGTTTGTATACTTGGCTATGGGGAAAAATATTTATGGGATAAAATTTTATTTTTAATGTAAAACCAAGAATCATTGATTTGTTGCCTAAGTAGCGCATTAATTTGGTATCTGATTTTCTTAAATTTTTATGACAACTTTCCATTTCGAACGCTCAGATCAAATTGGAATAACAATGGATTATAAAATTGGAAGATCTTGCGAAATCGAAAAGTTGGACATCCATTTGGTCCTTCATTTTCTGAATAAATGTTTTAAGACTTTCTTTAATTAATACTCAGATCGAGTCCGAACAATTGCCGATTTTGAAGAGTATTTTTTGAATAAGAATTACTAAGAAAGAACAAACATAAAACAAAGAATTTGAGAAATGAACATTGTCGCCCAAGTATAGACAAAGATAAATATCTATAGTAGAAAGACTTAATTTGAGACCATAAAGTCAGAGATAACATTTATGTAAAAGCTTAAAACTTTTAATTCCTGTGTTGAAATCTTAACATCGGTTCTAAAACGTTAATGGGTAAAGCATAAAAATCACTAGTCAGACCATTATTAGAATATGTTCCGTGTTAAGTTAGTGACCCACAAGTTAAAAGAACAACAACAACAAATAGTTCGTAGTGTACGAATAGTGATGGTGATATACAAGACCATTTGAATTCGCACTGTATTCGAGATAGCTAGGGGAAAGGAACAAAACAAAATTCTAATGATCTGGTTGCTATACTAATACTGAGCAGGTAAACCTGCACTTTGGAAGTATTAGCTTTTAAGGGTGATCTTTTTCTACTCACGCTTTCGTAAAGTATCAAGTGATGCAGTTCATGCCGACGAAAACACTGTGAATAGAATCTCAGTCCGACAGACGCCAAATGATAATTTCTTTACACTAATTGGTATTGTTTAGATATGCTATATTCAGACACTTTCATACTGCAGAGGTAATTTCTACCGTTTTTTCTTGCAGAAAGTAAGGACGGAGCATTTCAAGGAAAAAGGTGCTGGCAGAAAATGTGCAATAAAAATTCTGATAATTCTTGTACGTAACTACAATATGGGCCAACAAGAAAAAAATAAAATAAAAATGGAGATTGATGCTCTAAACAAGGATAATGTGAAAATATTTGCAGTTGGTGTGGAAAAAAACGAATTAGAAGATATAAAGTTCCTAATTCCTGGCGATGACAAAAACAACGCCTGGTTTTCAAAGGACCCAATGGAAATTGAAAAACAGGATACTATAAACTTTTTTACGAGACGAATTTGCGATTGTAAGTATATTTCAATAAAGCTGGGTACGCCAGACAAACATGTCATCTTCTATTATTTAAGGTTTCTTCAGATGGTGCTGTTGTCGACTATTTGGGTTAGTTTGCTCTTCTTCGCGATTAACTTCCAACTAATTTTATTTTAATTTGAAAACCTACACAAAAACATGTCAAAACTGTACTTATGGAGAAGTATGTACAGCTAAAAATACACGTTTTATCATTTAAAGTATATTTTCATTTGAACTTCATATCTTTTACTTAAAATTGTTTTTTTCATAGTGTTATAAGATGCCAGTAGAATACCAAAAATGTTCACGAGCTCAGTTTGGAGGAAAAAAATAAACAAAACAGTACAATAGGCTGCAGTATTTCCACACACTAATTTGTTAAATCATGCTCCGATGCTATAAACTTTCTTGCTGCAAAAATATTCGAATTTTAAAAAAAAATCTAGTACGACAGTATAAAATTTCGGAATTTAGTTAGCAAGAAATCAATAACCTTGAATTAGGAGCAAAGAAAATCGTAAAAGGTTCGCCACCGTGTGAATCGATTCAATCGAAAAAAACACGAAGTAAACAATGCCAAAGATGTTATTTAGTTTAAAACCCCAGTAGAGTTTTGAACCATCCTTACAAGCGCGTTGACTAATCAGAAAATAGTTGCACATGTTTGAAGTAGGTTATGAATGTTGTAAATGGTAAAAATTTGAAGCGTTAAAGTCTTAGCTTTCCACTTTGAGCCTGTGCAGTCATATAAAACAATTGGAAGATTAGAACGAAGAGTGTCTGAACTTATTTTACATTTTCTTTTACAGTAAAACCGGCAAAAAAGAAGAGGTGCAAACGTCACATGGGTTGAGTTAAGAAGCGGTGCAAATATTACATGGATTGACTTTACGAAATAATCAAGATCTTACTATAGCAATAAATGAAGTGGTCATTAACCTTGTAATTTGATTAACTACTTTAAGATTATACAAAATAAAGTTGTTAACACTAGTTAATTATAATAAATCTTAATATTAGCCTATTATGCAGATGGAACAGAAACAATGTATCAACATACTTCAGTTAACAAATACAAGGAACAGCTTGATCTGAAAGTGATGTTTTCGAGAATTCTATATTAACTTTTCCGAATTTTGCTACAATTTATGCATTTGTGTGATTCACGGAGAGATTGGAGGCCTGGAATTCAGAGGTCCCAAGACCTAGACATAGGATGCAGTCTAATTTTAAGTCTTGTATCCACTATAGCAACTTTCTAGATAGAGAATTACAACTATCACAAAACCCTTTTTTAACGTTTGTAACCGGCTTATACACGAATTATAAGAAAGGTGCCACTTGTGGATACAGGACATGATTACCCTTCACGAGTTTTTATTGTCTTGCTAGATTGTTTAGCGTTGTGTCTGTTTTTACCTGCGTCGCCAACGGAGGAAGCAGGTCTAGTAGCCGCTTGACTCCATCCGTCTGTCCGTCCGTCCGAAACACGTCGTACACTAACTCAAAAATGCCCGGTCCGATTTATCCCAAATTTTGATATAATGTAGGGATTGGTGATGCCTCGTTCCCTTTTGTTTTTTTCTGAATTTTTGATCTGTCGTTACGGAGTTATGGGACTTTGATAGCTCAAAATTGGCATATTTTTTCCATGTCTTACACTAGCTCAAAAACGCTGCGTCCGATTTATCTCAAATTTTGATATAATGTTGGGATTGGTGATGCCTGGTTCCCTTTCGTTTTTTCTGAACTTTTGA
>JAOXYJ010827350.1:0-13403 GCA_028566555.1 Lithophaga nigra | reverse complement strand
GCAACATAGGTCAGCTACATTTAGTCTGTATATTCATTCTAAAGTCTGCATGTCAGCCAGTTACATGTCCCCAAACCCTGATCTCATTTTCATGGCCCACTAACTTCACAATGAAATATGTTTCCCCATGTGATGTGGAGGCAGGCGAGACATATTCGTGTGTCAACTCTTGTTGTTATTAAGCATAATATAACTTCTTCAGAAGTTGTTAATTTATAATACAGCTTGAGAAGTAAGTTTCATGGTCTAAGCTTGAGTGTTAGTGTTACATGTATGTTTGGATATTAAAATTTTGCTGACCCATAACTCTATCCAACTAATTATCTCTAAATGAATGATCATTGTGTTTGAGTCATTGGCCATGCCTCCAGGTACATTGCTTGATTAAGTGACATCTTGCAGATTTTTAGTTAATTTCCTTTTACATTTAATAATTACAGCTTATCAGTGGATGCATGCACTTTTATAATATATATTTTGAGTTTTGACAATCAGTGACAGCTCAAAGCTCAGTTTTGAGTTCTAACCAGCACTTAGTGTTCCAAGAGGAGCCATTATTGTTCAGTTGAAAAAGTAATAAAATTTCTGTTTTGTCAGGAAAATGCTGATGTTTAAGACAAATATGAAAATTTTGACTCTCCAAAATTACTGTTCTTTACATGTATATGACAGACTATAATGGACATTTTTATTACAGTTTTACAATGTAAAGAAAAGCCTCCATTAAATGTAGTAGGCGATGTCAGTGGTAGAATTGCTATTATTGTTGTAAGTATAGTAGAATAAGACATATTTGTTGTGTCATCAGTTTAACATGACAGACTAATCACTTTGTTATCCCCTTGAAAGTTGGCATGGTGATATAACATTATGTCCATTTGTCTGTGTGCATCCGTCCATTCATCCCAGTTAACCTTTTGGTTTCCCCTACTAAATTTTATGTCCGTATTCTGTCCGGAATGAAGTCCGTTTTATGGCTGGAAATTGTTCCGGGTTTGTTCCGTATTCTGTCCGTTTTACATCCGGACAGCTGTATGTAATCTATTCCGGGTTTAGTCCGTTTTATGGGAGTAGGTGGCCCACTTTTTACGGAATTTTCCGGACTAATTACAGACTGTTTGAATTAATCCGTATTCAGTCCGGATAATCTGTTTCTGGGTTTAGTCCGTTTTTAGGGAGTAGGTGGCCCACTTTTTACGGAATTTTCCTGACTAATTACGGAATGTTGGAATCAGTCCGTATTCAGTCCAGATAATCTGTTTCTGGTTTTAGTCCGTTTTGTGGGAGTAGGTGGTCCACTTTTTACAGAAATTTCCGGACTAATTACGGACTGTTGAAATACGGAATAGGTGGCCCACTATTTACAGAAAAATTTATAGAGTATCAAATATCTAGGTTTTATATAGCTTTCTTTTATTTTTGTCTAAAATGTAAATATAAACTGTCATTTTCTTCTTTGTTCTTTCCTGGGTCTCTACTTGCTTTTCTTCTTCCTGTGGATAGAATAAAACAATACTTCTTGTGGGATATGCAAGGCAATTTCACTTACCGACACTCGCAAGTTCTGTTTAGACTACTTATGACATAAAAGCTAGGAACGGATGAAATAAAAGCTTCTAGGAACGGGAACCAAACAAAATAAAACTAGAAATTGTGTCTGTAAGACACGGATGCCCCGCCCTAAAATGTAGTTCATAATGACCCAATTATTACATGACCCCTCAGTACTATCCAAGACGTGTCTACTAATGAAGTTTCATTGCTACACTATGCTTAGTTCCAGAGAAATGAACTTTAACGCAAAACTTAACCAGAGTCGCTGAGGCATAAAATGTAGGTCAAAATAACCCAATTATTGCATGACCCCTCAGTACAATCCAAGACCCATCTACTGATGAAGTTTCCTTGCTACACTATGCTTAGTTTCAGAGAAATGAATTTTTAACTTAACCGGAGTCGCTCAAGCGTAAAATGTAGGTCATAATGACCCAATTACTATATGACCCTTCAGTACCATCCAAGACGCATCTACTGATGAAGTTTCATTGCTACACTATGCTTAGTTCCAGAGAAATGAACTTTAACGCAAAACTTAAACACATGGTTCGGACGTACGTACGGACGGACAAGGGTAACACTATATGCCCCTTCCACATTCGTGGGAGGGGCATAATAAAACAAGTGTTGACACACAGAAATGTCTAGCCTGCGTATTGGCATATGAGTTGATAATTTGTGAAGTCTTAGTTATGAACATTGGACCCTAAAATACCTGAAAGTCAAGTAATACATGCAAGACTAATATCTACATATAATAATAATATATTTACAAACAAAATATCGTTGAAATACCTCAAATAGTATAGAAAAATTAATCTAACAATCAAAACGTCATGAAAGTGACTGGACCACGAAAATGAGGTCAATGTCAAATGACACCTGACAGACTGACATGTACACCTTCCAATGTTTCTATATACCAAATACAGCTGACCAGTCCCTTATACTTATTGAGAAACAGACCTAACCACGAAAATGTGACGCAAGTCACTGGACCGTGAAAATGAGGTCAAGGTCAAGTGACACTGCCAGACTGATATGTTAACCTTCCAATGTATCTGCATGCCAAATACAGTTCACCTATCCCTTATAGTTACTGAGAAACGGACCTAACCACGAAAATGTGACGCAAGTCACTGGACTGTGACAATGAGGTCAAGGTCAAGTGACACTTGCCAGACTGACATGTACCCTTTCCAATAATCTGCATACCTAATATATTTCACCTATCCCTTAGTTACTGAAAAACAGACCTAACCACGAAAATGTGACACAAGTCACTGGACCATGAAAATGAGGTCAAGGTCAAGTGACAGCTGCCAGACTGACATGTACCCCTTCTAATGTATATGCATACCAAATACAGTTCACCTATCCCTCATAGTTCCTGAGAAACGGACCTAACCACGAAAATGTGACGCAAGTCACTGGACTGTGAAAATGAGGTCAAGGTCAAGTGTCATATGACAGCCAGACAGGTCATGTCATAAGGTGTCTATATACAAAATATGGATGGTCTAGGTCTTCAACCATCCAAGATATAAAGCTTTATTCAAAAAGTAAACGCTGCCGTCGCCACCGGAAAGCTATACCTATGTCTCACCTCCAGCGACTATTTGTCGCAGGCGAGACAATAAAATATACATGCAAAACCAACACGGTTTCAAGTTGATAAAGCAGTTTAAATAATTCATTTATGAATTCCTTGGATGGCAATTTTGTCTGCTGTTAACTGGAGCAAGTCTAAACTGGCATTGTCGGAAGGGCCCCGCAATTTGGGCCCTGAAACCCAGGAAAAAATGAAAATGTGTGTGGATACAAATTTTAGTTAACACAATAATGTGTTGGTCACAGTATTTCACTGTAACTTTTTTTCTCATACAAGTGTGTATAAAGTAACAACAATCAAGCAGGTAGAAAGGCCTGTAATCCCCACGCCTGTGGAATGAGTATCCTAGATCTAGACCTTGATAGAAAATGTAACCAAGTCGCTCATGCATAAAATGTTGGTCATCATGAGACCAAATTATCATCTGGATCTTCTGAAGTCCCAATGATGCATCCACTATCCAAATATCACTGATGTGGGACTTGTAGCATCCTAAACCTAATGCAAAATGTAACCAAAGTCACTCATGAGTAAAATGTAGGTCACTGTGACCTTATCACTAATCTACCTGAATGTGTGCTGCACAAGTAATTTATTTGATTTGTTGTTCTAACATTTCTGGGTTTTTTTTCGATTAATTGTCTTTTCAGTTCATGTGACTCAATTCTAGTTTGTAACTATAATTACCTTGAAAATTCCACAACATGATTGGAGAGGGCCTTTCTGATTTTTGCCTTAGATATCATAGGCAGGCCCTCCATCTGTCCAATCTTTGCCCCTATGGCACATGCTGCAATTTAAAAAATCAAAATAATTATATAAAAAAAAAAGATTGTACAACCCCCAGCACCACCAAAATTTGGATTGTAAATATTTGTTTTCTACATGATACAGCGAGAAATACTCATTAAATCTCACATTTGCTCCCTATTTCTCAGCCTTATACAAACATGACTTACAAATATGTATACTCCCCTGCTCATAGATATGCAGCTAGATCTTACATTACATATAACCTGCCATATCCCATGCTACAACCCACCATGGTCAATCTGAAATATGACTGAACTGCCTGAAATTTGCCACAAAAAAATGTCCATAGTGCATTATAGGGAAAATGTAAGGTGGCATCTTTAACAGAAAGTTGGTGCACCACAGGTACGAAATTGGTTCCCATGTAACAACACACCACTGTAATGCTTCATACCAAATATGGACTACTTTTTAGTCACTGAGTATTTTGCAATGAAAAATGTCCCAAGTACATATAACGAAAATTGAAAGGCGGCATGAAGAAATAGGAAGTGCACTACAGATATGAAGTTTTACTCCACATTTCTATTCTTCATGGTCATGCTTCACACCAAGTATCAGCTGCAACTTATAGTTGAGAATTTTGTGACGGAGGATGGACAGAGGAACCAGTACACCCCAGTCCTTCAGAGCAGGGTATAATCAGACACTTAACATGCTGCTACACTGACCCATCAAAATAAGATTGGAAAACTGTCTATTGCATAAATGTGTGACAAATACTTGAAGTGACATCCATCTCTTTCCTTAAAATGAAAAAAAGCAAAAAAAAACATTCATAAATTTGGACCAGTAGACTGCAGTTTCCGCTGTTAACTTTATCAGTACTGGCGGAACCCAAACATCAACTAAGATATAACCGAAGTGAATATACTTGTCTTGTCTCTTATACAGTTGGTTACTCAGGAACAAAACTATTACTACTCGTGGTGATATCTCGGGTAAATTTACGCAATATATCCCCTCTTTAAATTTTTTAATTTTTTTATTTGATTACAATATCTTCATCTTTTAATACTAACCTTCTATTGCATCTTTTATTTGAGTATCAACATTTCTGTATGTTGATAATGTTTTAAGTTCTTCTGCTGTGTGGAAACACCGCAGAAGTCTGGTGGCCATTTTAGTCCTCGAATTTAATCCACAAAGGACATTACTCATTTGACTCTGAGTGATATAAACGTTGGTACCTGGCACTATTTCTACCATCTGAAAGAAGACAAAACAACATGGTAAAAAAACGTAAAGATAATTCAGGCCTATGCCCCCACACCCTTCCCAACAAAAAATCACAAGTACTTAGAGCTTCCCGTGCTTGAAAATGCCTACCCAAAAGATTTTATTGACATTTTCGGATGAGATAATTTTTACGTTTTTTTTTTTTTTTTTTTTGCTAATTTATGCTGTAAGCCAAAATCTGCAGAAGTTCAGTCTAATAAGAAAAATATGTCAAGTTGACGCAAAACTGGGTTTTCTCATGTTGATATCATCACAGTTCCAAAAATGTTGCTGAAATATACATATGTGCATAAAGGGGCATAACTCTGGCAAGAACAGTCGAAAAACCGTCATTATCAAACTTGACCTATATACTCATAAGATACACTTACATACCATACATAGCTTCAATCTGGCTTTTCATTCACAAGTTATCATCCAGAAACCAAAAATTTAGCAAATTTGAAGTATAGCTAGAAATTGTGTCTGTAAGACACAGATGCCCCACCCTAAAATGTAGGTCATAATGACCCAATCATTGTATAACTGCTCAGTACTACGCAAGGCACATCCACTGATGAAGTTTCATTGCTACACTACGCTTAGTTCCAAAGAAATGAACCTAAACATAAAACTTAACTCGAGTTGCTCAAGCATTGAATGCAGGTCATAATGACCTAATCGTTGTACGACTGCTCAGTACTATCCAAGACAGGCCTACTGATAAAGTTTCATTGATACACTATGCTTAGTACCAGAGAAATGAACTTTAACGCAAAACTTAACCAGAGTCACTCAAGCGTAAAATGTAGGTCATAATGACCCAAATGTTGTACGACTGCTCAGTACTATCCAAGACACATCTACTGATGAAGTTTCATTGATACACTATGCTTAGCTCCAGAGAAAAGAACTTTAACACAAAACTTAACAAGAGTCGCTCATGCGTAAAATGTAGGTCATAATGACCCAATTGTTGTACGACTGCTCAGTACTATCCAAGACACATCTACTGATGAAGTTTCATTGATACCTTATGCTTAGTTCCAGAGAAATGAACTTTAACGCAAAACTTAACCAGAGTCGCTCAAGCGTAAAATGTAGGTCATAATGACCCAATTGTTGTACGACTGCTCAGTACTATCCAAGACACATTGACTGATGAAGTTTCATTGATACACTGTGCTTAGTTCCAGAGAAATGAACTTTAACGCAAAAGTTAACCAGAGTTGCTCAAGCGTAAAATGTAGGTCATAATGACCCAATTGTTGTACGACTGCTCAGTACTATCCAAAATATATCTACTGATGAAGTTTCATTGATACCTTATGCTTAGTTCCAGAGAAATGAACTTTAACGCAAAAGTTAACCAGAGTCACTCAAGCATAAAATGTAGGTCATAATGACCCAATTGTTGTACGACTGCTCAGTACTATCCAAGATACATCTACTGATGAAGTTTCATTGATACCTTGTGCTTAGTTCCAGAGAAATGGACCTTAACGCAAAACTTAACCACATAGTTCGGACGTATGGACGTACGTACGTACGGACGGACAAGGGTAACACTATATGCCCCTTCCACATTTGTGGGCGGGGCATAAAAATATTCTGAGGCCCAACTTTATGAACAAAATTATTCTAGACAGGCAGGTAAAAAAAAATATTCTGAAATTCTGATGCCAGTTTTGCCCAAATACTGTATTATTTAAATTCAAAAAATTTTTGCCACTAATCCCTTCAGAAAACTTATTTAAAAAATTGCAAGCTGTGTGTGAAAATATTTTCTGTCAAAAAAAAGACATACCCCCTTACACCCGGTTAAAGTTAAATGTTGTAAACAGAGTTGTGATAAGTATTCCTCTGGCTTCATAAATGAAATGTCAATACAGACAACTGCCATGAAACAGGAAGACGGATGAAATGACAACAGTATCACTATATAACACCCCCCCCCTCCGCTTCATTCAGTGGGGGTATACTGAACCAAGTAATGATTGTTTTGTTTTCAGGAATATTTTTCCTTCGATCTGTATGATAGCTGACTAGCACTGAATTGTCATATTCAAGCAGGCTTATATCATGTATATGAGATTAAATATCATGCAGTTTTTTTTTTATAATTTCTCAAGATTATCCATTTAAACTATCATGACCATAATGCTAAACTATGGGAATCACAAAGTGTTAATTATGGGTATGCATGCAATGGCTGCACATTTACATGTAAACAATGTAAACTTAGTATATACATGTAGAGTTTGTACACTGTATGTCTTTCGTTTGATAAAGATTTATTATCCTGTAAATCATTCTTTTGTCTGCCCTGAATTTTATCTCTAAATTCCATTTGTGGCCATGAACTACATGTACCTTTGTATAATTATTATACCTCAATTAAATAATTAAATACTATGGAGATAAAATTTCTATTTTTATATCCAGTTAATTTTGCCAGCAAATAGTATCTAAAACTATTTACCAGTTAATAAAACTGGATTTTATTTTTCCCCATTTTTTAGGCCAACACACCTTAAAACACATGAAAAATGGATCTATGGAAATAATAAAAAGACAATTTTCAATTCTTATTTTTATCTTCAACAACTTGGAAAAATCGGGTCAGCGAATCCGTAAACAAACAAAGTAAAAAAATGTTGCCTAAATGTCAAATAATATTGATAAAAATAATAATCTTTATTTATGTGACAACTTTCTCTGTTTATCTTGTAAAAACTGTACACTGCACTAATTTCAGCCAAACATTGGTTTTGTCATGTCTACATTAAAATTAAAAACAAATATGAAAATTTGTGCGAGTCTTGTTCATATATGAACATAATTTTCACTTTAGTTTTCCAAAATTCAAATTTGTAAAAGATTTGAAAAACCCCTCCCCCTTTTTTTTTGTCTTGTTCTAGACATGATTCAATTTTGAATGCAAGTGTATTATAATTTACTTTGGATGGTTTTCCATCCATTTTTATATTTTATTTTGGATGGGTTTTCCATCCATTTCGAAAACTGAATTGGACGGGTTTTCCATCCATTTTGAAAACTAAATTGGATGGATTTACCATCCAATTCTTACTTAAACGTTATGAAGCTAAAAAAGCTCTTGACGATCGGTCGACGATCGCGGCCTTAATTACGTTTTTTTTAAAATACATGACATATTATTAAATACTAATATCTTGGGCATCAACTGGATGTAGTTTACAGTATGGGAAAAATACTAAAATTGGCGAAATTCAGATTTTCTTACCACTGGTCTCAACTTCCATATCTTCGTTTTCCGCCATTTTGGTCAAAGGAAAACAACATATCGATCACGTGACTTCGTAAGATGTATCACATGACAAAAATCTATATTAAGCAAAGCGAATTTCCAAGAGAAACGAACGATATAACGACGCTTGCGATCAAAAATAGCGACTAGGATTGAAATGCCCAATTGGATGGATTTTTCATCCAATTCATGCGGATGGTTTTCCATCCTAAACCTGACTGTTTATTTCATGTTTGAACGGTATCCAAAAATGGTACACAAAATGGCAGATGCAGGAAAAGTAATCCAGGTTTTACCAAAAAACTGAAAATGACAATGATGGATGACGAACCCCTTTTATATAGTTTTAAAGAAAAAGAGTTACTTAAACTGACGAGACAAGATGAAAACTTGAATCTTACAAAAAGTGAAAACATATCGAACGCTGTCAAAGTTGCATGTGGTATGACTTAAATATATGCATTGAATCTTTTGAAGTCGTTTGTAAAAACATAAGTACACAAATTAACAATTTAAGAAACTCTTTCTTAACAAGAATAAAATATTTGGCATTATTGAAGGTTGCTGACTTAGTAGAACAAAACTTGATTGTTAGTTTAGGAGAAGACTTGGGACTTGTATTCCAGTACTTCTACTTCTGAATATGAGGCTTTGCATAAACTTCCCCAAAGTACAATTACAGGAGCACAGATGCAAGAGACTTGTTTCTTAGAAATTTACCATTAATTGTAGTTTATAAAGACAGTCAATTTGGACTACTGGCACATATTACAAAAAGATTGTCCGGTGTTCAGTTGACACTTCTTATTAATGAAATAGAATGTCTTGTTTAGATGAACTAGTGAAAGCAGAAACTATGAAAAAATGGAAGGAAATGAGACAAACATCAACTCTTATCAGTCAATAAGTGTTCCAAATTTGAAAGACCATGTAAACTATTGTTATCACTTTGCATCCATCATCTGATGTCATACATAAACATCTTCTCTGAAACCACTGGGCCAAATCAAACCAAACTGGGCAAAAATGCCTTTTATGATAGGTGGCCTTCATATAAAGTTTTTTAGTTATTGGCGACTCCAAATTCAAGATTGCCGCTATTTCAAGAATTATTTTAAGATTCATGTAGAAACATATAGGAATACTATCTAAAAGATTACCCAAGCGAAATGAGATGGACAATACAAACAAAGACAACCGAAAATCGGTCAGGACAGAGGCACACGTAACACAAACAACAGTCAATACAAAACAAAACATAAAAAAAAACAACAATAAAGACTAAAGCTTGGGTAATGTGAACTTCCATTAAAATCGGGAGTGATATCAGGTGCTCCAAGAGGGTAAGCATATCCTGCTTTGCATGCAGCACCCGTCACATTGCCCAACAGTCAAAGTCGATAAAAGGTCAAATCTGATAGAAGTCATAGCCAGTAATGAGTCAACTCTGATAACTGGAATCATCTATGAAAATATGTCGTCAACCATCTGTGAGACACTCACTTCATAATAATCTGCCAACACTTGATGGGGATAAAAAACGTCTGAAGTGATGATATCAGTCTAGTATGTACATGTACATATAGTCTAACACTAAAACATTTTTGAGAAACTTTGTATTGAATCCATTTTATGTATCAATGATCAATTGATGATCCCTCACAAATAGTAGTACATTCCTAAACAGTCAACCATATCTTAAACAGGAATACTTAAGATTTCGTATGGAAAAGGCTCTTGATCTCCTTAAAAAGCAAGTCCCAAAGTCACACATTGATGGATTGATAAACATTGATTGGCATTACTCCTAGAGGAGAAAAGTGATGAAGCATTACTCCGATAAACTTGCAGTAGGATCAGAGCAAAGTCATTTCAAGAAATATAACGATGAGTACGAACAAATACAAAAAATATTGCAGAACTGGACAAATCAATTAAGGAAAAAGAGGATAACCTTGTAGCAAAGATCGGAAAAGGACTGATTACTGGTAGTAGCACACAAATTTATCGTGAGCTCATCACAAATGTGAAAGCTATAAGAGACAATTCAATGTCATCTCTAGACACAGTTAGTAAAAAATGGGACACACCAGTTAGAAAATGGGAGAAGAGTGGTCCTCCAAAAAAAAAAAAAAATGAAAATAAAAGAAAGGCTAAATCAGCCATTGTTTTCAAAACTGCAACAGAACTGAAGAAAAGGAAAACAAGAGAATTTAACATAGATGACGAGGTACATGAAGAATTAAAGTGAAGTTGTTTCTGTAACAGAAGTTGAACATCAAGAAATGTTCGAAACGCTTGATGTAACAGCAGTGGAAAATGCAACAAACCAAGAGATGGAAGTAGTTACTGATTCTGATGTAGATGATTTTGAACAAGAATCAGCAGAAACTCTTGCAGTAAATATACAAGCACAAGATACTGACAACTGCGGCTTAGAGGATCAGTGTAAAGGGACAGAAAACACAACTGTAAATTAAATACAAGAATTTGAAGGACTGGAACTGTTTGAAGATATAAGCATCAAGAACATTGGTAGAAAAGTAGTTATTGTCCAAGATAGAGATATTGTGGCATACGGAGTGCTGACAGGGATTTCAGGTTTAGCCTGCACCGTATTAATAGATTCAGTTATCATAGAAGGATCTGACATTCTGCCAAATATTAATAGTGACAGTGTATCCATTATTAAGAAATATGTGAAGAATATAATTGACTCTGAATGCATACCTGACAAAGAGATTGGAAAAATCTTCAATATTTCACAATTTAATGCTATCACACAGAATGTGGAGGAAGGATGTATGCCTGTACAGCTATAATTGTTATGATGATGATGGTGCTGGTGTGTGATGGCTTTCCAGAACTGGAAAATGTTGAAGATATTGCACCATTATATGCTTTCTTCCATGCAAGAAGTTTGTAGATTATGGAAAGCAAAGCATTATGATCTAGCCACTGTTAAAGAAGCAATTTCTAAAATGAACGATCTTACAACGAGTCACGAGGAATGGTAGCCACAGGTACCAGCTCTTGTGCAAACATCCGAAGAACAAGCAGAGCAGATGTATCTAGAAGTATTGAAGTCCGGCAAGAAACAAGGCCTTGTTTTTTTTATTTTAACCGGATCATGCCTTTGCCTTGTTAATTGATGAAGCTTGCAATCAAATGATACATGATTCTTATTTACACTACCTGAAGGAAACAGATACTTTTCTTGAAACAGTTAAATTTGAAGGCATTGGTGCTTTGATTGCCTTTTTCCGAAAGGTGTATATTGCCTTTATTTCATGTTTGAACGGTATCCAAAAATGGTACACAAAATGGCAGATGCAGGAAAAGTAATCCAGGTTTTACCAAAAAACTGAAAATGACAATGATGGATGACGAACCCCTTTTATATAGTTTTAAAGAAAAAGAGTTACTTAAACTGACGAGACAAGATGAAAACTTGAATCTTACAAAAAGTGAAAACATATCGAACGCTGTCAAAGTTGCATGTGGTATGACTTAAATATATGCATTGAATCTTTTGAAGTCGTTTGTAAAAACATAAGTACACAAATTAACAATTTAAGAAACTCTTTCTTAACAAGAATAAAATATTTGGCATTATTGAAGGTTGCTGACTTAGTAGAACAAAACTTGATTGTTAGTTTAGGAGAAGACTTGGGACTTGTATTCCAGTACTTCTACTTCTGAATATGAGGCTTTGCATAAACTTCCCCAAAGTACAATTACAGGAGCACAGATGCAAGAGACTTGTTTCTTAGAAATTTACCATTAATTGTAGTTTATAAAGACAGTCAATTTGGACTACTGGCACATATTACAAAAAGATTGTCCGGTGTTCAGTTGACACTTCTTATTAATGAAATAGAATGTCTTGTTTAGATGAACTAGTGAAAGCAGAAACTATGAAAAAAAAATAAATAAAAAAAATAATAATAATACTTTTGTAAAGCCTGCTTTAAGTTTTGCGACTACAGAAAGAGATCGTTCGTCAAACCCTGAAATTTATTTTCACAAAACTTACCGGAGCAAAATATATGTCAAAACATTGTGAAATTAGGTTGAAAAAGAATGAAATCAAAACACAAACCAATTTAAATTGATATCAAGAAATAAGAAATTCTTCATCTACTGCACATGAAGCGAAAAAAAGAAAATGTGAAATAGAAACAAGAATGCCTGGATCTGGGAGACAATCTATTGCTGAAAAATATCCAGAATTGATAACATGCATGTTGTCCTAATTTGATAGTTGTTGTGAAGGTTTGCAATCCAATCCGGTCTTATCTGTGAGACCTTATTTCTGCAGGAAAAGAGTTGGCTAGATATGCCAAGAGCTGTGACTATTTTGAAGGTATACATTTCCCTATCAACAGCGTATACATACACTGAAAATTATCGACCTAAAACATTGCAGGCTAGACTTCATCATCAAGGACAAAATATAAACCCCGAAATTTCTCTGCGGAAAGCAACACTTGACTTAAATAAGCATCCTTTAATTAACGAGCATTATGCTATGGCTGATTTACAGTATTCCCTGAGATCAATAGAATGTAGTTTTTTTTAGCCGTAGATGATAAGGCTCTTGTTCATACAGAGGTTGTGATAGTTCAACGGCCTTCAAAGTCGTCGTGGATTAGGGTTCAGTATAGTGATCACGATTGGGACAGATACAAATAGAACCCTAACAATAACAACATACCAGTTTGTTAAGATTTCTACGATTGACACGGAAGAACAGTTAATTTCCAGAATTGGATCTGTTGGGGTGTCAAAGACCCGTGTAAGTGGAAATGGTGCATCTTTTGTAAAGGTTCATTTATTCCAACCATCAACTGCTTTCAGTCATTTGAATGAATTGTTGTATCTTATGTCCGTTGATGAATATAGTTGAATGGG
>JAOXYJ010827133.1:0-13414 GCA_028566555.1 Lithophaga nigra | reverse complement strand
AAAGGTAGACAACTCATTATGGCATGAATGCAATCAAAGTTCTGAAAGTACTGATATATAGCAGGAATAATGTTACATCTCCCTTCTTTTGAAAAATAAGTGTGCATATTTATACCAATCTACAAAACTCTGTAGTAGATATAAACAAAATCAAAATCAAAATTTGTAACAATGAGTTAAGATATTACATCTACATATTTCATACCAGTATAACACATTACAGAAACATATCAAATCAGTCTTATAAGAAAAAGAACTACATTGACTGAATAATTTTAGGCTTTACTACTCTGCCTGATCTGGTAATGTATTGTTTGTTGTCAGCTTGAGGAGAAGCTAAGTAAGGTTCTATTTCAGATTGAACTTGTTCAGTATTTTCAGTAGGTTTAGACTCAACCTCTAAATCTGGTTTGTGATTATTATCATGAACATGGAAATCGTCTGTTGGAATAGAAACTTTGTCATTTGTTTTTATCAAATCGCTTCGATTTCTCCTATAAACTCCTCCATCTGGGGTTTCAACTATATAAGATCTTTTAGCAGGATATTTACTAGAAACTATTGCTGGCTTCCACAGGCCATCACCTTGCCTAATACGGACTGGGTCACCAGTTTCAAGAGGGTTTAGAGGTTTAGACCCAACATCATAATACTTTTTCTGGTAGGCCTGCTTTGCAAACAGTTTGTCTTGAACAACATGGTAATTTGGACTTTGAGGTAAAAATTGTTCAACTGTACCAGGTAAAATAGACCTGAGTTTCCTACCCATAAGTAACTGAGATGGACTAAAGCCAGAATTCAAAGGACAAGTACGGTATTCTAACAAGGCTAGATTTGGATCAGAAGAGTCCTCTTTACATTTTTTAAAAATCTTTTTGACAATTTGTACAGTTTTTTCTGCCAAGCCATTTGACTTTGGATAGTGTGGACTTGACGTGACATGTTCAAAATCCCATTTTTTTGAAAAATCAGAAAATTCTTGACAAGAAAATTGGGGACCATTATCTGATACGACAGTTTCTGGAATTCCAAACCTTGAAAATACACATTTCAGTTTGTTAATAACAGACACACTCTTTGTGCTACGTAACTTAAATACTTCAAAATAAGTACTGTAGTAATCTACCACTATGGCATAGTCATCATTATTAAAATGAAACAAATCAGTAGCAACTACCTGCCATGGATATTTTGGAATATCATGAGGCTCCATGGGCTCTTTGCAATTAGCATTTCTGTGTTCTAGACAAATTGTACAGTTCAACACCATATTTGTTATTGCACTAGCCATTTTAGGCCAAAATAAAACATCACGTGCTCTGTGTATGCATTTCTCTACCCCCATGTGACCCGCATGGATTTTGTCAAGCATTTGTGGTCTTAATGCTTCAGGAATGACAATTTTGTTCCCTTTAAAGATCAAACTTCCTATCACGGTTAACTCATCCCTATAATTCCAATAATCTAATATTTCTGAGGGACATTCATGACGTACATTTGGCCAACCTTCCAAAATTGTAGATTTTAGAATTCTCAACTGTGGGTCAGAAAGTGAAGCTTTTTCAATTTCAGTCATTTTCCTATCACTTATTGGTAAATTTGAAATAACCATGTGAACTTGTGCCTCAAAACTTTCTGAAAAACCTGGACATGTGTCAGACAAAAATTTACGTGATAAATTGTCGGCTACTGGGATGTGCTTACCGGGTAAGTGTACGATTTCTAGGTCGTAACGCTGTAATTGTAAGATCATACGTTGCAGTCTAGCGGGGGCATCTAATAGTGACTTTTTCATAATTGAGACCAAAGGTTTATGGTCAGTTTCTACTTTGATTTTGCGACCATAAATATATTGGTGGAATCTTTTGCAACCAAATACCATTGCATACATCTCCTTTTCAATCTGTGCAAAATTAATCTCAGATGTAGTTAAGGACTTAGAAGCAAATGCTATGGGCTTCGAATCTTGCAATAAAGCGGCCCCTAAACCAAACTTGGATGCATCACATTGTAAAGTTAAGTCCTTTTTAGGATCATAATAAGATAGTACAGGACCTGGTGACCTGGTTAAAATTTCTTTGACTTTATTGAAGGCTTCTGACTGGGGTTTATCCCAACTAAAATCAACATCTTTATTAAGCAGACTTCTCATAGGGCTTGTAATTTCAGCTAAGTTAGGTGCAAATTTAGACATATAGTTAATCATGCCAAGGACTGTCTGCAGCTCCGACTTGTTTGTGGGGGGTGGCATATCTGAAATAGCCTTGACCTTATTAGGATCAGCCTTGATCCCTTCTGAGGATAATATATGACCGAAATAAGATACCTCATTGACTCCTACTTCAAGCTTATCTCTATTTAGCTTGATGCCCTTCCTGCGTGAAGTGTCTAAGACCTTTCTCAAGTTTCTGTCATGTTCAACTTTGGTGGAACCGTACACTAAAATATCATCGACTATGGTAGTAACACCCTCTAGACCGGAGAAACATTCGTCAATTTTCGACTGAAACAGGTCCTGTGAACAATTTAGGCCAAAAGGGAGTCGTTTAAACCTATATCGACCATATGGGGTATTGAATGTGGTCAAAAATGAGGATTTCTCAGATAAACACAAGGCCCAATACCCTGAGGTGACATCAAGTTTGGTGAAATATTTAGCATTTGACAACAGTGGCAAAATGTCCTCAAGTGTTCTCATAGGGTAATGTGGACGCTGTATGGCATAATTCAGGTCTTTTGGGTCTAGGCATACCCTAAGCTTACCATTTGGTTTCTCAATAACTACCAACGAGTTAACCCATGGGGTAGGAACTTCAACTTTAGTAATGACGTCACTTTTTTCCATCCTTTCAAGTTCTGATTTGAGCCGGTCACCTAACGATACCGGGATTCTACGGGGAGGATGTATAACCGGCGTTACCTTGGGGTCTACATGAATATCAACTTCACCTGGTAAAAGACCTACTCCATCAAAAATATCTGAGTACTCATTAAGCACAGTTTTCTTGTTCAAACTTGTGGGTTCTACATTTTTACTTGACCCATCTTGTGACTCACATTCAGTATTTGAGATATTGCATGCATAAACAAGTTTGACAAACTCATAATCTAAACATGATTTCATACCTAAAATAGGGGGACTTTTGGTATCAACACAGTAAAATTCAATACTTCCAGACAAGGACTTATGTTGGCAAGGTAAGTAACAGACGCCTAGTGATGGCAGTAGTTTACCGTCATAAGTACGCAGAGATTTAGAAGCTACTTGTAATGGACTTTTAAGATTCAGTGTATCAAGTACATGTTTTGGTAAGATATTGACCTGTGAGCCCGTATCAAGCTTAAAATTGACAGGTTTGGTGCATACATTCAATACAGCAAAGGCTTGATCATTATTACAACTAGGTTTGCTAACATTAATACAGTCAATAAAGAAATCTGTGTCTTCATCTGTTCTGTTGGATTCATCGGCAGATTCAACTTCGACGGCATGCACTCTTTGTCGCGAACGACACACCTTAGAAAAATGGTTTAATTTGTGACAACTATTGCACGTTTTGCCTTTCGCTGGGCAATCTTCTCTTCTTGAATGTGAAAATCCACAGTTACCACATTTGTCGCGTGTATCATTCCCTGTTTGCTGTGAATTACCATGTCTGACGCTGCGTTGATTGCGACGGTCACTGTCCTTCTTAGTGTGACTGAACTGAGTCTGGGACGAAGTGTGCGTCTGACTCTGAGCGTAACTTGGACGAGATCTCACTGCATGTACATTACTATTTTGATTGGGTTCAATGTTTTGCATTTCCTTGAGCTGTCCTTGACTATACTCGAAAGCCTGTGCTATCTGGATCGCTTTCTCGAGCGTAAGATCATCTCCCACGTTAATCAGTTTTTCTTTTACTTTGTGAGAGTTTGTACCAAATATGAGACTGTCTCTGATCATTTCATCAGCTGTGTCATTTTTGAAATTACAGTCACGAGCAATAAGCTTGAGTCTAGTTATGAATTGTTCAACTGATTCACTCGTACCTTGTGTTTCATGGCGAAATTTACATCGAGCGAGCAGAGAGTTTGTCTTTGGTTGCACGTAAGCCAAGAATTTGTCGTAATGAGCTTTCAAACTTTTCTTGTCGTCTTCCGAGAGCTTCCATGTATTGTATATATCCCTCCCCTTGTCGCCGATCCATAAAAGTAAATAAGTGATTTTAACTTTTTCATCTTTGTCGGCCAGGGGTCCCTGAAATATGAGGTCGACGTGTTGTTGGAACTTTTTCCACGTGTCTACCAGGTTTGCTGATTCCCAATTAATCGTTGGTTGAGGAATGCCGCTAAGTTCCATAACTATATTTATAACATCTATTGTCTATATTTCCCGTTTTACCTGACACCATGTATTGTTATGGTGTATAATGGGTGCAAGTAAATCAAACACAATCAGGTTCTGATAGCTGTATTGTCAAAGGCGCCATAAAATCAATCATACAAAGGTAGACAACTCATTATGGCATGAATGCAATCAAAGTTCTGAAAGTACTGATATATAGCAGGAATAATGTTACAATTGTCCGCTGTTTACCATTGAAAAAGCAATTGTGTATTAGACTAGAACTTTATGTGATTACCATTGCCAAGACCAGTGCTTCTCCCCGAGTATTCTGGCTTCCACATCAATAAATCTTGTCGGTACGATATATGCTGAAAATAATGTAAAATTCCAATCGATTGTTTGATTAGTGTTAAACGTCCAGTGAGCAATTTTACAGGTATATGCAGGACGAAAAATTCCAATCAACAAATCAATCAATCGACCAATTCATTTACATAAAGTTATGGCCAACATCAGAAAGGAAGATTTCTGGAAAACCATTAAGACATATTATATGGTATTTAATTTACCTGTTGGGTTATTGTGAGCTTAAATGTCATGCTACTGGAAATCTTGAAAAGATCGCACTTGTTTTAGTTGGTATTAGCATTATTAAATGCCGAATTAACAGCTTTCAAACATAGATGCAGTAGATAGCCAATTACGTGACACTTGCTGTTCGTGGTTTCTTCCGCTTAGCATGTTTACATTTTTTGACCGTATTACATACTGAGCCTCGTATATTCCCGCAACTATTGATAGTAGTAATTTTGAGTTTTGAGTAGTAACTGCTAGCTAGTTTTAATTTTAACAGCTTTGATAAATTTTTGGCTCAATAATTAAAAAAAGAATGTTCCACCACTTCCATTTTTGTATGCTTATCTTGATGACAAACAATTTGAAATCGGTGTGTGATCTTTGGATATAATCCATGACTGCATTAAAAGCAGATAACTAAGATACTCTGCACTATATTTTATGAATTTCAACTTTGGGAAGTGACTTCATTAAACTAATATCACAGAGATCAAAAGGATCCTGAATTTCAAAATTTTTTTGAAAAGCTGATAACACATCTCTGCACTCTGGTAAGCCTTTCTTTATACAATGTATAGGACGTCGAAAATCAAGTTATTTCATTAACATACTCGGTCTGCTTAATTTACGAACAGGTATCAATTCAGCGCAGAATTGGCACCAAATATTAAAATTTAGAAAAAAAACTTTTTTCCAAAATAACTAAACTTAAACTCGACTAAGCAAAATTTTCCTTAGCTGTCTTGTCTGTTTTCTCTTGTGATAATTCATACTTGGTACTTGGACCAGACACATAAACCAAAAGATTACACGTAATTGGATAAAGCAAATGATAAGATATAATATTCGCAAGCTACTTATGTTTTTAAACTTCAGAAGTTTTGCCAGAATTACTTGTTCAAATGGTTTTGAATAACATCCATGCAAAATGAGAAAAATAAACATTGTCAGCATGAAAAAACCCTGTACCATCCTCATTTAAGGACCAAAAAGGATAAATAAATTAGTATGTGACATAAACGCCTTACATTTTGGTTTAGATTTGCTACCTTTCATTTGCAAATGTGGAGTAAGATCTTGAATTTCGAATTCAAGGGCCAGAAAGGTAAACATATCACAAATAATTTATGACTGGAACTTCTCCTGATCTTAAGGTTTCATTTGAGTTTAGAATTGTTGCATATAATATACAGATGTGCACAGAGATTTTGAAATTTCATTATGAAGGTTAGAATATACTGAACTTGTACCACGTTTTGTGCATGTTTTTGTTCAGTTAAGAATGGTGGCTTACCAAGTGCGTATTTTTTTTTCATTTTTTGTTGGGAGGGGGGAGATCCAATTGGGGAACCGTGGTTTAATGTTTTATACACATTTTAGTTTAAAAAATGTAATTATTGAATAATCGCCAGTATCCTTGATCTTTGACATTGACAAAGGTTACAAGTTCAGAGGTCAAGGTCATATGCAAAACTATATATTTAATTTTATTTTACTGTGTAGTTTTAAACTGTGACTTTCCTTATAAATCGCTTTTTTTAACATTTAATATTTCAGTTGTTCATGTGATGATGATATGTTTGGGTTTATCAGCTGTCGGGTGCGGGATGGTTGTTCCGACAGCTTTTGGTTTCTAGTTTAGTTTCCTATTCTTCTCTTGATGTAACGTAACAACTTAATTGGTGCTAAAATTATTTCTTTGGTTTTATCTTTAGAATCTAATGTACCACATGTTCACTAAATGTGCCACTACTAGAAAGTCGTCAGTGTACAAAGGAGATATAACCATGACAGCCTGAAAACTAACAATATCTTAGTAGCATTTACAGTGCAAATGAAAAAATACCTTAGTAGCATTTGCCATTCCAAACGGCAAAGTACAGATATGGTAAAGCAACACTTTAAGTTGTATGCTTGCCAGATCAAACTCAATATTAATACCTGAAATATGCTTTGCTGCAATATCATTTAAACAAGGAAGTTGAAAGATTTTCAGGTTATTAACTTCATTTGTATTTCGTACATTATAAACCAACATAAAACCGCCTGTTTTTCTTTTTTTGACTAAAACCACAGGACCTTATTTCAGGGTTCAATTCTATACTTGTAATACGACATAATAACCTTACACAGTTGTATGTATCCTCCAAAATCGTACTATCTTGTTTATCGCAAGCTTCCAAGCAAAAAGAGGTTTACAATAAAAATTGCAAAACACAAGAATTTAGTCTTTTATTAATGAACATATGTTATTACATTTTCCCTATTAAGGACAAAATGAGATTAGTGTACTTTATTGCTGACCGTAAGTACTTGATTGTTACATTTGTATGTACAACAGTAAATTAACAAATATAATTAACAACAAGTATTAACAAGTATGAGACAAGTTATAGTCACCCTCGTTTTGTCATGCACAGACACAACATAAACTCCACAAAAATGGAAGTATACAAAAATCTACAAGTCTACTTTGTCTACCAGTTTCATCTATATGACAAAATGTGAAAATGAGTGGCAAATTTCTCGTTTATGTGAATTTATCCTTATCTGTTTTTATACTAAGGGGCATTGTTGTTGCAACACAATTAGAATTTTGCCCTTTTCTTGTGATGGGTCCTTTTGTTGATTATGAGGTAAAGTAATGCTACCTTTGAATAATGCCCACAAATCAGCTTTGAACAAAGTGTTCACGATATGAATTCTGCTTTCACGTTGGGATACGAAAAATATAACATTTGAACCGAAAAACACAGTGTGGAAAATCTAGTCCAATGGCAGCTCCCTAGTGCCGAACTCGTCGAATTCTGGATCAACTTCGACATAAATTGCTGAAAATCCCTTCCAATTAATAGTGTCATCTGAACGGAATCGAACCAACAAATCTTCGCCCGAAGATATCACCTCTTTTGGAATCTGAAAAAGATGTCATTTCAGTTCAGTGTTGATCACAGTTTATAAAAAGGCATTACAACAATCTACTATACTTATAATGTTACAATGACAATACTATTCATGCCAACCAATCGATTAGTATATATTCAACCTGTGAAATACTCAAAAGTTTCCTTATATCCTTCAGCTTTTATTTCATCTCGGCAGACACAGAATGTCTCTCTGACATCGCATTTTGGTTAAAATGTAGTTGCGACGTCAGACAACCTGAATCACATGTAAAAACAACGTCGATATAGATAGGTGTTTTCTGTGTCGATTTGGTAGTAAAATACTGATATCATTTTCAACATAGTATGTCGACGTTAAGCCAACGTAATAATAAGTCGATTCAGCGTTTTAAAACGTTTTTAAGAAAAAAAGTTTTGATTATTTAATCCAAAGAATCTTTCAACTTATCTTTCATCATAAGAGTTTCATAGATGAAGAAAGATGTCTTGTCCGAGTATTACAAGATCAACCAATTATTATTAATTAATTAAAAATATTATTTCAACAAGAACAACCCGTTATTGCAACAAATAATGCATACTGGGATTCTTTGAGAATGCAAGACCAACGCTAAATTTAAGTCCCAGAGGTGTCAATTAACAGAACCACAACAAAAATGTTATTATGATATCAAGTCAACTGATTACATATTCCAATACTAAATGATTTGCAACTTAGTATGTTGTTTACTATCCGCATTACCTTTCACACAGAGAACTGTCTGTAACATGTCTATGTGGAACTAATCAATTATCCACATGTTACAAGCATACGAAATATAATGAAAGTCGATGTCAGCGCATTTCCCCGAGAAAGACAGATTTGTCAGAAAAAGAGTTAGAGTATGTTATTTTTTTTTAAAGAAGAGTAACAAATGAATTGTTTTATAATTGTTTAAAATATCAGTTAGTCTTTTGTTTTATTCTGCTGCTTTATCAGACATTGCGCTTTCAAAATATAAAACTGTCAAAAAATTCAGACATGTACATTTATTTGAAGAAATATTAAATGAGAGTTTTATCACACTAACCCAGACGTAATACAAGATTAATGAAAGTAGGCAAAGCATTACGACATTATTCGTTTCTGCAAGCCAGCTTGTTTCAATATTTAATTTATAGCATGTTACCTTCAAACAGCATGTGTCTTACTTAGTCATTACCACACCACAGTAAGAACATTAAATTGATGCAATAAATATCATTTATTGTAACAGTAGAATGCCTTTTACTAATTTATCTTTCATATATACAAAGAATAGTTGGATATCTTTGAAATTTAAGTTAATGGCTCAATGAACTGTGAAGATGAAAGGTACGTGCATAGCATGTTTCATGAACAGTGAATTCTAAAATTAGTAAACACTATATATTTCACTTAATTTTTCATGAAAGAAAAATTAAGCAAAATGAATTCAAAACTGTACACAGTAGCCATAAATACAACCGTAAATGAAAAAATTGCATATTGAATACCTAGGTGCCAATAAACTCAACCAAGGTTAAAATAGGATACTTGTCTCAAGATATTGTACTTACTAGCACCAAGTAATAATAAACTTCAGAGATGATTGAAAAGGCTACCTTATGATTTTTGCACCAATATCGGAATTAAATTTAAAAAAATGGGGGCATAGCATAGTAGGACAATATTTCATGTACCAGCCACATTGAAAACTTGTTTATTGTGTATGATAATGTTACAGCAGAGTATTAGATCACGTTAATTCAGTAATTACTCAATAATATATACATACCTTACTTCCACAGTATCTTGAGATAGGTCTATCTCGGTCATAAGCACCATCAAATATTTCAACATTGTCATAACTGCAAATAGAATCATAGCATTACCATAAAATAAGTAATCTTTATGAATAAGGAAATGATATATGGACAAAACCGGCAATTAACAGCGGGCATGGCAAAAGTAAATATATATTTTGGGTCAGAACTATTGTAATTTGGTTGCTATAAGATGTTCTATTTCGGCTACTTTCCATGCTCGATTTCAGAAATGTAGGTTATAATGATAGCTTTCACAATGACGAAAGATGTGAAGATGTCTTTTGTTCTTGTTCACTGTCAAGGTCATATGTCTCAAATTCGCTGCTCTTTAGTTATGTGAAGTATATTTTTATGTATGACCATTACCGCTGAAAACGGACCAGGTTCTACATATTTTATCCAAATCAATGTCATGTTATTGTTAGAAATTCTAGATGTCAAGCACAAAGAGTACGAGTCTATACAAACATATGATACAATATACTAGGCAATCATTAGAACACTTCTAAACTGTACTTCGAAAGTTTTTTGTTTTAGTTATACTTAATTTCGTCAACAGAAAGTACATTGCAGTTTGGTTATTTATGGAGTAAAAGTTGAATTCTGATTTCAAAGGTGATGTATTTATGTAAAACTGTTTGCAAAAAATCTGAGAGGATCAGAAATATTGGGTTTCTTTACTGCATGGAAAACGACGAAATGTAAGAACTGCTTTTATTTCATGAATCTATGAATTTTCTTAAAACCATGTTCTTTCAAGTCTTAACCTACAAATTGCTTAACGTTTCATTTAAATACCCATGTGTAGTTAAAGTAATGTATAAAGCAGGTTATTAAAATCTCGAAATACCTGGATCATTCTGTGTTTATATACAATTAACATATAGACCTGGTAGAGGTCTTTCTAAAACATAATAATTTACACCAGGTTATTCTAAGAACAATGGACATCATCAAGCCGTGTATGTAAAATGATAGTCAGTATATTTTAATTTTACTATCAATTTCATATATAGAAGTTTAATACAATGTACTTGATAATTTTTCAGCTCATCTTATTTGTTGCAGAGCGATAGCTATCGACTTGAAAAAGCACTAAGCTTTTTAAAGAATAGTTTAAGAAAATTATTCCTAAATATATAATTCTGTTTTTCTCCCGAAAACTGGAGGAAATAGTTTCCTTTTAACCTTATGAGTTTGAGAAGTCGGAAGTTCACAAAATTCGCCTCATTTTCATAGAAATCTTTTTGTTAAGACAGATTTTTAGAATTATTTTCTGTCAATTGTTTTTCAGACTCAAATATTTCAGATGAAAGTCAATTTCAGTATTAACTACATGCCTAAAACAATTTGCTCAACAAAATAAGTTTACAAGCTGTTTGGTTCTTAAATTTACTTCATCAATGCATGGATACAAGTTTGTAAAATGTCCATATTAACAGCTAGATATGTCTATTGGCTTCAGAATAAGTGGTATAAGTAATTATTTTTAGGAAGACCTCTATCAGGTTTTTTTTTTCATTTTAAAATAAGTATGAACAGTATATACAAACTTGGAATAAACCAGGTATTTCAGGATTTTGTTCACATGTTTTGAACAAAAACTTATAACTGATAAAAGTATTTAACTCTTTTAAAAAGCCACCACGGATGCGTGTTTTGGTTAATTGTAGTTATTAATAAGTATTACAGAAGCTAACTTCATGCTAACCTTGAAAAATTCTATAGGATATAATTCAAGATCTTTTTATTAGAAGTATGTAAAGTATATGTAAAGTATATTACTTGGAATTAATCAAGAATTTCATGATTTTATTAACCCTGTTTCAAACAAAACTTTTTGATTGATAAAGATATTAAACTCTATTTATCATAGTATCTCAAAAGCAATCACAGAAGCGTGTTTTGTTGAATTGTAATTATTTATTTGTATTCCAGAAGCTAACTTTATACCATCCTTGAAGAATTCTGTAGAATATAATTCAAAGACATGTTCCGCCTTCGGCAAGAAATACTGAAAGCTTATTAATTAAGCAAATTAAATGTCAAACAACTTTTAATCTTAATTAAATAGATGTTAGGAATGCTTACTTCTAGACTATACTTACTCGCATTCACTTTCATCTTCAATTTCAAAGGAAACGAAATAAAATTTTATGTGTTTTCCTTTATTTGCCTTTATTCTCCATTCACATTCCATTTTATTATCATAATTCTGATCTCCAAATTTAGCATGGGAATATAGGTATTGCTGAGATTCTGTTGCTATCAGACGTCCACCACAGACTAAAAAACGAAGGCAATATTTCTTGAACTAAATTATACTCAATGATTATATCTCACATTACCTACAAAATGATGAGATTCAAAGCTTCATTAAACTTCTGTTAAGATTTGCTACATTTTATGAGCTTTCGAAATTAAGAACAATACTGCATACAGAAGAAAGTGCATTTGCACTGCCTTTCAGATCGCAATTAATAACTGAAGGTATTATTAACGTAATGTCAGACAGTGAAAGTGTTTCGGAAGACATATGTTCAGATGTTTGTATACAATTGTAACAAAATTAAGTTCAGCATCTTCAAAACATACAGTATTCTAACTAGAAAATAAAACAAATATTAACCTGATGAGTAACGAGCTAGGAACCCTTTTCTTTGGACAGAAGCATCTGAATAAAACAACATAAACATAGTGTCGCCGCTTGATATTATAGGTCTCGGAGTTTTACTTCCACAAAAACGTCCAAGACTTCTAGCACTACTGCTATCGCCATCAAAAATTTCAATATGATCGTAGTTGCATTCTGGATGAGGTTCAATCTCAAACTGGTTGAATTCCAACTTTATACGATGTCCTTGAGTTGTTCTAAAGTACCAAACACAGTCTTTCCTACTTTGGTAAAAGTCGGGCCAGTTTGGACTACTTATTTCTCCAGCAGGATCATTAATTCTGTGTTGACATCCACCTACAACACGAATGAAATACAATGTAAAAATGATAATTCTAAGAGAAAGCAGTCAAGATTTTTCTACAGTCTACACTATTGTAAAAATTTACATATCTTAGTTTATTTTTACTCGTAAGATGGTTCTTTAGTTGCTTAATTTATATAAGATACATTTTTTCATCCTACAAACTACAGACGTTCATGCTGACGAAATTGACGTAATATTAAGCGTCGTTCAAAGTATTTAGTATTGTTATACGTTGTTTTATTAAATTCTGTAAACAATATTTATTACTTTTATTAAATGTAAAACACAAATATACCTTCTTTGCAGTCATGTTGATTTTCGTGTAGTGTGTATCCATTATGACAGGCGCATTCATAACTTCCAACCGTATTTTTACAAATATGTTGACATCCCCCTCTCTTAATTGCACATTCATCCTTGTCTGTAAAAGAGTGTCATAACATGAATATTCTCAAACCAAAACATTTCTTTCCACAATATCTTCAATTCAAAATCATAGATACCAATTTTACTGCGTACGAAGCGCTTTTCTGGATTAACCTTCATCAGGTACACTCATGGCCAAAAGTTTGGAAAGCCAAAAATATAAAAACATTAGGAGCACAAAAATAAAAAAGGGTCTAAAGAGAAAAGCCTAAAACTGGGCAAGGTCAACTTTACCTGAGGGAGTTGAAACCTTACTTTAAACAAAATTACAAATTTCGAACAACATGTATCTTATAAATCATGTCAGTACCGAAGCACTGACTACTGGGCGGATGATACCCGCGGGCACCAACAGTTCAAGTTTATTG
>JAOXYJ010827029.1:0-13418 GCA_028566555.1 Lithophaga nigra | reverse complement strand
ATTTTTAGATTTTCACCGTTCGTTATCTAAGTCAAAAACATTTTCATGAGAGGTATTATTTAAAATTTATAGCGCTTTATTAAAGTCTCTATCCAATTCTGACTATATCAGATACAACCGATAAATGGAAAAGAACATCGTATATTATATAAACGGTCACGCTTGTAAATAAATAAATAAATCTAGTAAAACGGTGTTTTGAAAATAGCATTTTTGATATGGCTCTTTTCGAAGCATATGAGGTGTTAAACTGCTAGCACACATTTTTACTTCAATCAAGCGTTGAGTTTTTTATAATAGCTTTTCAATATGCTTGCATTTAACAGTTAAAATCTTGAAGCGGTGCATCCATTATTAGGTCAGTTTTCGAAGCAGCCGTTACATACACATGCATGATGCACGTGATATCCCACGCCGTGATATAAAATATCAAGGAAATTTGGGGCATCTATCGGTCTCACGGCGTGAGATTGAAATCTTACGGGAAAAAAATGAAATCCAACTTAAAAAAATGCATGGGTAATCTTTGAATATCTGCAAAACTTTTATCGGTCACTGGGTATCTATATATATAAATAGTATAGGTGAAGTTTAAATTATAAATAAACCAGCAAGTTTATTGTTTAGACGACATTATATGTTATAAGTAAATAAACAAATAAATATAGTAAAACGGTGTTTTGAAAATAGCGTTTTTGAGACGGCTCTTTTCGAAACATATGAGGTGTTAAACTGCTAGCACACACTTTTTTTTCAATCAAGTGTTGAGTTTTTTTTTTTTTTTTTGATAGCTTTTCAAATATGCTGACATTTAACAGTTAAAATCTTGAAGCGTTGTATCCATTATTAGGTCAGTTTTCGAAGTAGCCATTATAACAGCCATAATGACACGAAACGGACCAAGACAGTCCGAACAGTCAATGTTGGTTAGCGTTGGTACCGTTGGTGACCAACAGGTGTCGTAGCTGGTGCCGTTGGTGTTCACCCGGGCAATCTATAAGGTGCCTGAAGAACTTTCTAGAGATGTTCCATGAAGGTAGCCAGCTGGTACCCTTGGTGCTCATCCGTTATGAAAGTTGTAGTGGTGTTCCGTGAAGGTAGCTCTGAGGCAAATATTACTATGCAAGTCCTTGCTGGTGATCAGATGGAAAAATCATAAGGTATATTTTTATAGAAAGAAATATTTGAAGGGGGTTCTTGCTAATTTTCTTTGCAAACACACAAAAATGTTAATAAAGTTAAAGTGAACACTACGGTGTCTATTTACATATCCGGTCAAACTTGTAAATAAATAAATAAAAGTTCTCGAATTAAGATCTGGATGCCAATTGACACCGACGAATTCTACCTATGCCGTTACCACACGAAACGTGTCGACGATCTTGAACTAAATGAAGGAAAACGTAAAGACGAAGAGAAATAAATTGAAAGCTCTGTATAAAAAGGTGAAAAAAAATGATAAAAATTGGAGAGGGATAAATTGGATAAGACTACAGGACCGAATCACTCAGCATTGCCAATTACAGATATAGAACAACAATATGGGCATTATTGCCTTCGAAACGAAGTACACAACAATAGAAAGTACATAGTATAGTAATAATTTCATGAAACTGAAAAAGAAAATAAAAACAGATAAAAAAGAGAGTACGATAGAAATACAAAATATCCGTGGATGAATTTGGATGGTCTGATTTCTTCTTCGAAGATGTCAGCTTGGAAGGGGATCTGATGCCAGAGAACATAAATGTAGAATTATAATCACGGTAATCCGGAGCGATTTCACGGCGCCTTAACCCATTACCCGACCGTACATGCTGACTACAACGCAAAAGCGGAGATGAAAAAAAATCAACATTCTCGAGGAAAAACGAAGGGCGTGATAAACCACATCCACTTGCGATTAGGAGTTAGACATGTGCGCAAATAAGACAGAGAGAGAGAGAACTTCTGGTGCAGAATCGACAAGACAGCGGGAATATGGCCGAAAAGTTTGTCTTCTTCGGTATAAAATCAGCGTTCAGTAAATATGGAGGTAAATCGGTCATAACTCCGGATGATGGGGATGAAAAGGCCCGTTCCAGTTCAATAAAACCGAAAGACTCACTAAATCAACTTGATAGATGGTGAAACAATAGGGACTTATATTTACAATTTATTCGCGTCTTTACTCACGAGTATAAAACCAAAACATAAACGCCATTTTCGAGTAATTAAATTATGGACCATAAAAGAAGCCTTTGGGGTACCTTCGTTAGTTTGCATTCTAGTGTACACGTTGAAACTGGTACAGAGTAGATTCGGCGTGACTAAGTCGATGAGGAACCTACTTGGAATCGATGGCAAAATCTACGGATACGAGGAATATTCTTGTTGTCACGGAGGAGATAATCTCGTCGACATTCATTCCATCAAAAACGTGATCATCAATAATTTTATACAAGGAATCAACTTTCCGTCATTTATTCGTTCTTACCGCGCGTGTAGCCCGGGTACAAAACCATACAGAATCCTCCAAAACTCATCTGTCTAATAGTCGATCCCTGAACGATCCAACCTGTGCACACTTAACGGACCAACGATAATTCCATCGATATGAGAAACGAACGTCTGATGATTCTATATCACTTGAAAGAAATACAAATTGATTGGTTTGCTATTCTTTTTAAACAATAACAAAACGAGGTTTCGGGGAAAAACATCTTCCCTCTTCAATTCATGCACTATATTTCTTCCAGGGGACTCAAAATTTCCTTTCATTTGCAATACGAATCTATTAAAAAAAACACTTCTTCAGATTCCATTAGATCTGCTCGATCATCTATCAGAACTTGGGTAATGAACGTCACCAACTGAATTTTCTTTCCCTTGGCAAATTTAGTAGTCTGGACGTGTTTCTTTTCCTTGACCAGCAATTTTCGGCACACTACCACGGCGGCCTTGTGCAGTCTATTGTAGGACCGGTCGAACTTGACAATTTCGGACTGCAAATTCCTTTCGGCAATCCGAAATCGATTCATCGGGAGGAAATTTATCTTCCCCTCTAATTAATCCATTATATGGATTCTGAATATTGCTAACTTTTTTCATGCCTGGCACACTTTCCGGACGATCAGTTAAAATAGCTCGCACCCACAACATTGATGTTTAATATCTTTTCTTACAATTGGCGTCTTCAGTTTTTTTGTTTTCGATTTCTATGGGTCCTTCACGTCAAAGTTTTTGTGTTCCATGGTCGGCTTACGCATCAAAGCCGTTTTAACAGAAAACTTCCACGCAACATGTGTGTAACAAAATTACACCCAAGGTTGGGAGAACGCCTTGGTGATTATATCTCGTCTATTATCACCACTTAAAACTACTGGGAAATTAACGGTTATCCTCGGCATCATTTATATTTTTTCTAGATTATTTTAGAGAAAAGTAAATTTTTAAAAAAATAGATACGATAAGATTTATTACCTGCTGCCAATGTACTCATGGAAAAAGTAAAGGCATTACCATCACTACCAGTCTGATTGACGCTGAAGCATATGAGTTCATTTGATCGTATACCCATTGTTATTCTGAAAGTTTGAAATACTAGAATAAAATGAGGCAAAGCGTCAAGAAACAATACATTAATAACGAAATGAATGCTGTTTGAAATTATTTTGCTGTTTTATAACGCTGCAAGGGTTTATTCAGTACATGTAAATTCGAGACACATTAATGTATATATATGAATGGCATATATTCGTGATTTAGGAATGTCAGTCGTAGCGAGAGATAATTGCTGGACAATTTCCGGTTTCAGCGGGCGATAATGTAAACAAACAATACTCATTTTTATGCTTTATGCAAATATCTGTGAATATTGCTGACAATAACAATTTGATCTATCACACATGCATCCGTGATCAGAGGGTAACAGTGTTCATGCATCAGTGGCGCAGTGTGAAAGATATCGCACTCCGATAATTTAAGTGTTGACATTCATACAAAAACATTAAGTATAATAAAATGAATAACACATATTTGAGAGAGTGATAGGCATATTGTTATCCCTAGAAATTTACCATCACCCTCTCACATATGTGTTATTTATATATTGCTACATATTGGCCGGATTTAAGTAAAATTATTATATGTTACTGGGATTGGAAGGAACAAGCAGGAATTATTAAAACAAGAATAATAATAATAATAATAATAATGAAATAAATGGACTGACCAAAACATTCCCATGACGTATAACAAAGCTTTAATCTGTGCTAATATTTAAACTGCACCAAAACATTTATTTCTTTAATTGCATGAACAAATTAAGAAAATTCGCCCGTTCTGCTGCTGAAACCGAAGAAATATGTAATAAAGCAAGAAACAACAGTAACTACAACAATAACCTTAAGATGTTTTTAATTGTTTTCTGGTATGAGGATATACACAGATAACGTTTTGGATAAACAAGTTCTACACTTGTCTAGTTCTATGGCTTGTATTATATTTCACGTATGTTCCATTCCAGTTAAAAATCTGTTCGGCTGCATGCATCTTCCAGTTTCACTGGACAAAGTAAACTCACTTTCCGAACAAATCAATAACATGCAATGACATCGTCGGCCAAAAGGAAGGAGAGATATAGTGAGAAGAAGTGATCTTACAAGTTTTATCTTTGCTCTTGACAAATGAATTGACTCGTTTATTCGTTGTACGCTTACATACATAGTGTGTTGAATTCGAAAGCTTAATGCGGACAGACAGTATTTTTTTAATCAGTATCTAGTCATCCTGTTCGTAGTATCGTAACATTTTTCAATGAAAAAAAATTGTCACAGACTGTTCAGTTTTGACATAACAATATAACGTTTCTGTTGCTAATTATTTTAAACTTTCTCTCAACTTTCTTTACTCTGTTGTTTTTTTTTTTCTAATTTCTTAACTCTTTTAGGACAGGTTCTAAATGTAAATTATAATGATAGAAATAAATATTTCTAGATATTTGCATTCCGATCGATGGCTGTATTTGTATGAGAGTGTTTGTGACTGTATTTGACAGAAAATACTGAATTATTATTGCTTACGTCGTTGTAATAAAGATCTCGGAAATGCTATAACATTGTAGTTGCAAAGCGACTTGAGGAATAGGAAATACACTAATATCTAAGGTGCTGGATGTTCCATCTGCGCTAAACTGCCATGTTCCTGTAGCTGCTGAAGGACCTAATGGTCCCAAATTAAATGTTTTACCTCTCCATTTACAAGGAAATAAACAAGGAGGCGCTTGTGCTGAAAACAAAAAGGCAAACAGCGAATGATATTACATAAACAGGTATAAACAAGCTCTGTGCTAGCGCTGTACCTTCGTAACGACGACGTGTAGAGTAGAAAATGTATAGACATTTGATTTTTTATAATTTTCTTCTAACTGCGACGTATAGATTGGGAAATTTATAGACATTTGATTTTTAATAATTTCAATTTTGTAAACACAGGCATTTGTAATTTTACCTGTGTATATACTAATATCGTATAAAGATTGACAGGAAAGGTATCTACAGGATATTTTAGCGGGACTCAAGCGCTGAAGTGTAACTGTAAAAAAGAAACACGGATATCGACTTCACGTTTTCTTGCAACAGCCTCAAACCAAAAAATTCTCTTTCAAATTCAGTCAACTCTGAATTTTAAGTACAAATTGAATTTTACATGTATAAACTTGTCGAGAAAATAAACTATCCGTTTTCTACAAAAATCTCTCTTGTCTATTTCTACCGGAAGAAGTAATTCTCTCCCTTGTTTTTCCGTAAATGACGTCATTTTCATCAACTTTACGGCCGAGTTGTTAATCATGGCCTGACGAATGGCAAGTAAATCGTAAGTCACTGAGAAGTATCTTAATATATAAAAACAAAGGGCCTACCTTCTGTATCCCATTCTATTTAATTATGGTTATCATTTTAAATGGCAGACGACAGTAAAACAAATCTCTTAAAAACTAGAACACACTATCGTCTCTCTTCATAAAATATAACTAAAACTTTGTTTAGAACGAAACCAAATACCTTACCAACATAAATACATGTAACATTGTGCACAGGGAAAATTGAAAGGGGGATTATTAACCCTACCTGTAATATGTTAGCCGTAGTGTTAGAATAGTCTGATTACCCCTACACAGATCAGTGCATATTAGTGAAAACAACCAAAGAAAAATTATAAATAAGATTCTTCTGACTGTTCCTTAACTTATCGTTTACAATTCACTCTTTGTATGAATTTAAGAACCATCGTGTTTAATATATAAAATTTTATAACGTCATAAATGACTGTTGTCCCTGGGGGAGGAGATGGTTATGACTAATCTCCACAAGCTATACACCGCTGTAAGGAGTTCCAGTCCCGCTCGTCCCGCTTCTGATGTTAAAGATCGAGGGTTTTACCAGGTCAGCTGGTTAGCTTTCTGGGCTTTCCTCCCCCGCTAAGTTTGGTAGTCAAGACAGAGCTGAAACATAACTTAAAGCGACAATAAACTCCAATAAGAATGACTGCTATGGTTTTGTCAATGTATTATCTTTATAGGCCTTTCATCAGAAATAAAATTTTCTTTTTTGAAAACTGGGACCACGTAAATTATCTGGTTTCACAGACGTATAAAATTTAAATTCTGATGAAAAATAATAAGTTGTATACAATTTTCGGGCATTGCACAATCCACATACTGTATCATGGGATGTTAATGTAATACTAGCTAAAAATCATTTTCCTTAGGGACCAAGCTTGCTATCTCTTTCTCTCTTTTCTGACGTACAGGTTAGTATTTCTAATTAAATCTGTAAGTAGCGGCTATATTGGTCAATTTACATTTTTACATGGCATATCGTTAAAACTCTACCCAATCTCCAATAGCATAGATTTTAGCGATATGAGTTAGACTGGAATTTTTTGTCTACGTTGAAAATTGTAGAATGTAGAATTAAAATTCATAAATGAATACTCCAAACCGTAACACACTAGGTAACCATTAATAACTAAACCCTAAATCCATACTTATATGACACGCGCTTGCGTTTAAATGATACGTTCTCCTAGAAACCAACGTCAAAAAAACTAAATACTACCACGTTTTGTGGTAATTTATTTGTTAATGTTTGGAAACATATGTATTCAGAGAGAAAAAAAAATCAACAAAACATCAAAAGCAGCTGTTTTTCTTCATTTGAATCTTTAAACTCATTGACATAGAATAAATTCTCTCTATATACTTTTGTCAGGAATATCATACAATTAGCAACCTTTCCCCGAAAAATACCTTCCGAAGGTCTGCCAAGTATGGACTCCATTAGATAACCACTCTTTAAACTACTGTGGTCTTTAAGAGGTCTTGTAATTCAAGTTTGCTTAAGATAAATTGTGACAAAGGGCCATCAGTACTTTTCATATCAATAGTTCTAATAGTTACTGTCTGATATTCTTTTTTTTTCTTCTTTTTTTTTGACATATCGTGTTTAAAAAGATTATTAGCGATGAGTATCACCAGAGTATCCTTAATGTTTGATACACTTAGAAAACATAATGCAATTGTATTAAAGTGCAGGGTGTGTTTCAATTTGTAACTGATTAGGACTTCCTACCTCAAGAGCCTATGTACAATAGGACTTCCTATCTTTAAGCCCATGTACATGCAAAATGGCAATGAACAATTCGATACATGTAATTTTAAATTTCCCGTATTAAAATGTATAAAATTTTCGGAAACTAAGGAGTATCTCCCTCGTGCATAGCTCTGTCCTTAGCTGGTTTTTGGCTTTACTTTTTGGTCGGTTTGGCATTTATTTCTGCTGTACAACCGTTTCGATGTTGTTTTGATTTTCCATATTTTTAGGCCTCGAGCACAACTAAGAGGGTTCTACCTGGAAAAAGGGGGTTCTAGTTTTATTTTCATCGATTTGAACGTGAATTTTAAAACATTTTTCGAAGAAACGGGGAGGGGGGCCCGACCCCCTTCCGGATCAGCTACTGCGGTGATCTAGATATCTACATAGATTTTCGTGTAGCATTTCACTCCTAAGGTACAAAAGTGGTATTGGAAAATAATGTGACATTCGACTTGTACCTTAGGCTACACCAAATTGATTTGTAGTTCTTCGGGTTTTCTGCTAGAAATAATGGAACGAGCGAGAGATATATATTTTCATTTAATTTTTTTCTCCCAAATCAGTTTATGGTTAGGCAGGCCCAAAATATGGTTAGGGGAAGGTGGTTTTTTTTTTCTGTGAAATAGCTGTTTTTCGAGAAACGAGCGATCAAATTAAAACAAATTGTAATTTTTCAGTGAAATGAGGAGAAGAATCTTGAAAGTTAGAGGCGAAATGTGGTATTTAAACTTTATTTTTTTCTCACCTCAAACTTTTAAGAGCCAGCGAGTCCGAAAAGCTGTAAATTAATTTGGTGTTGCCTTCCACGATAGAGTATAACAGTTACTTGTCGGAAGTCGGTCCTTTTCTCCGTGCTTTATGGTTTTTCCATCATCAAAACTGATTTGTCACAGTATAGCTGTGAATTACTGAAAGAGGTTGTTCTAAGCATCCATCAATCAATCAACATCAATGTTTGGCTGAATTCACACTAAATGAGTTAATATGAAAATGTGTGTCAGTACTTCTGCAGCTAGTCATTGATTACTGTACAAGTCAGACAAGTCTCACGAGTTTTGTCTTGTCGAGTCAATATTTGTTTTTCCATCGCCATTCTATTTTTTTTAAAAACAAAATCAAATAAATATACATACAAATATTTTCATGAAAACAGGAGCCATTTTAATACTGAACAAGAACGATTTCGTACCTGCATTATAGTGGAGTTTAATTCTCGATATCCGAACTCCGAGAGGTGTATAATAACGATTGGTGTTCAACTGTTAGTTGCCTTGTGTTCTTTCCGACACCAGAGGTAGCAGTTGTTGTGTTTTTCCTAGGAACTGTGTTATTTTTTTCGTAAGGGATTTAAGAACATATTTGTACAAGTTGAGGAAGAAAGTGAAATGAACCTAAATTCACTCCACGTAGCTTTATTACTCTACTGTATTTTGTAGGCTTTAAAGATAATTGACAGTCAGTTGAATTTTGACAAAGCCCATTTGGAACTAGCGTCAGATGAAAGAGCAGAAAGCCTGATTACGTTCATTAAAGATCATTTCTTTCCCGACGAGGTGATGGCTAAATCTGTTGGGTTAATAGTGGACGAGGACGTGAAAGCCTTAATGAAGCACGTGTTCAGCAGTAACCTTTCTATTTTACTTATCTCCGATGACACGGATGAAATAATTGCTTGCAGAACGATTACTTTAACGAAGAAAAACGAGTCTTTCGACTACTCAGAATTGAAAACGAGAAGATGAAAACAATTATAACTTTTATCAAGCATAAAGATGGAGAGATGGATATTTTTAAGCGTTTTAATGTCGACAGTCATATACAATTTGTAGCACTTGGAACTCACAGGAATTACAGGAGACAAGGGATCGCTAGTAAGATATCTGAAGCCGCTCTTTTATTTTGTAAGGAACTTGGGTTGAATCCTGTGTGTATTAAAGGAGAAGGGACTTCAAATTACTCGCAAAGAATTTACGAAAAGTTTGCTTTTGAGACATTACATACATTAAGATATAATGAATATAAAGTTGATGGTGAAATAGTGTTTGAAAATACTGGAATTCACGAATCTGCGAAAATATATGTCAAACAGCTGTGATGAAACCTTTTTTGTGTATGAATAAATAAATTTTTATCTTTTCATCATCATCGACGTCATTGCATATATAATATATTTTTGTCTGTTTCATTAATCTTGATGTTGCGTGGGAAAATTTGTTTGTTACCTTTGGACAGAAATATTATTAATTCTATAACCAAGACAAAGAGTTAGGCTTAGCTAAAGAATAAAAAAATAGCCCATGTTGCTCTTTCTAGATTTTAGTTTTTCTTATGTTTTTGATATTTTTTGTTTGACATAATACGGACTTTGTCTGCGTCATTTGATTGTCGATTTGCTGAATTGATCCTTCGGTTTTCATGCTTTTCTTACCTTTTCTTTTTACGTCTGGAGAGTGTAGTATTCCTCTTTATGTCTGGAAATTAGGAATGTGTGAACATAAGTATAAGTTTGGAATATAATGTCTTCACAAATAAAATGTGTTTAGATAAGCGGTATCCCATAATGACATCACCTATCTGAATTTCATTTTCTTATGAAAAGCATCGCGATATAGGGTATTTGTTAATGTGTATACTGCCGGAATAATTTATGGTCGTATAGTAGGATTATAGCGTCGTTATCTGACAGGACACCATAGCTTCCACCGATAAATTGCAATGAGTGGCATCGTGCTTGGGGTTCTGATATCATCGATCAAAAAGGGGGCCACCATAGACCGTTTTTTTAGACTTGATTAGTAGAAGTGTACGGTCCGAAGATTGCAGGCTTTTCTAACAGAGCCCTATATTTCAGAATTTAACTATTCTCGGATCTGACTATTACTACAACTGACATAATGTCGCTCGACGGTTGATGCTTAGCATAGTAGGAGACGCTTACTTACCCTGTCGGTGCAGCTGGGCCAACTTCCGTTTGATTATGGATCCATGGATTTTGATCTCTGATTGGTATTATTTTTCTTAATATAACTTTAGCCGTCACCACGAACTGGTCGATCGTTATGGGATATCTGTTTCCAAAATGAAATTTGATTTTTTTCCCGAGCCATAGTTCCGTTTTTCCTCTCCTCGAACATGACCTTTTCCCGGACCTGACAATGGGCAACACCCGCCTTGTCTTATAAGAGGCAGGCACTGCTTACTCATCCGGAGCACCTGGGTGCACCTCATGTTTTTGTTGGGGTCCGTGTTGCTCATCCTCGTTTTTAGTTTTTCTTGTTGTGTCTGATGTTTCTCTGTTTGTATTTGTCTTAATCTGGATTTTGTCTGCATCTATTGATTGATGATTTTTGTAGTTCACCCTTCGGTTTTCTTACCTTTTCTTGTTTCAGATATTTTTCCTTTCAAATATTCTATAATGAAGACGCCATAACGATTTTATATTTCATATAGTCATGAATATAAGTTTAATGTATAGCATACTGAAGTCAATACGGTAGAAAGCATCTGTTTAACTCGATTAAACTATTGATCTATTTCGGTTCTCGGGTTTTGTCGTGGACTCGGCTTCGTTTTACAGTTAAACTGTCCATTACATTGAAGGGAATAAGTATGTCATCAGAAGTTTTTTCAAAAGCTGGATAATAACGGAAAAAACAAACAAGCATGCGGTAAACGCACACACAGGTTCACAAGAGCATGTTGTAACCTACCCCACCATCAAAAATTAAATATTGCTGATACTGTAGACTATTTTCCTTATCACTGAGCCTAACGTGAACATTTGAACCTCTGTGTCTGATCTCAGGCACCGTTGGAACTCATTTTACATAAACCTGGTACGTCTGATCAAAATACATGTATTACTGAATCTCTGGTTTTTGTCTTTAACCAGAGCTTTTAAGGTTTATACTTAAGCATACTGTGAAATACAGAAAAGTTTAGACCTTATAGACACTGTAGAGATTGAAATCTCCATGTAATAGCTATGATTATATAATGCTAAATAAAAAGTTTAGACCTTATGGACACTGTAGATATTGAAATCTTCTTGTAATAACTTTGATTATTTAATACTAAATATTTATCAATTATCTGTGATTCTATAGAATAATAATGTTAATGATTTTTATGCTGTCTTACCGAAACTTATGTTCAACTTTTGATCCCATGACTTTGGATCACAAATATCCTTGGCGTTCATTTATTTTAAACTCCGTTATCACAACGACACTTCCTGTCAAATGTTAAAGAATGTAAGATGGGGTTTAAGAAAATATGCACAGATTTGCACACTGAAACAAATGATATACTGTTCTTGACCTACATGGACCCTGGATTTTAGGTTGTGAAAATTTCATTAGATCAAAACGTACGCGTATTTTGATATTAATAAACCTTTTATAAATTGCCGACAATGTATATCATGCTTTACGTCTTTATAATTATCAGATATTTGGCATGTATTCCATTTATTCTAATAAACAAACCATTAGAATATTGAATTCACAGATTATGAAATCTGTTTAATTGCTTCTACTTTTTTCAGAATAAAAGGAGACAAATAATTGATAAAAAAGTCCTCTATACATTTATTTAAAAACTATTCAAAACAGTCATCAGACGCCATTAAATCAATTCCTGATTTACTCTAATCTCAGCTAAATACCTAAAGTCCTTTACCTCGGTTTATTGCAAGTTTTGAAACTTTTTTTCGCAATTATGTGCATTTTTGTCAGATCAGAATCAGTAGATTTGATTTTTATAAACTGAGACAATGTGGTTATTACAAAACCTTTTGGTCATTCATGAAGTACAAGGAAGCGTTGTATAACGAAATTCCAGACTCATAAAATCATTAAGAATACACAATATCAAGAAACAAATTGGAGGTGATCGCATGAACTCCATAAGGAGTAAGACCGGGTGCGTGAACAGGAATTTTTGCCTTGCCAGAATGTTGTATAGTTCCATAGGTCTATAACTGTAGACACTGTTTTTTGTGTTTTCGTCTTTGCTAAATAGCCTAGACTTTTTTATTTATAGGGAACAAGTCAATTCTACCGCTTATAAGAAAGGCCAGATACTACCGACTTTTGTTATAGATCGTTTATCTATTTTGATTAAAACAGTACAAACGTCTTCACATGTATCAATCAATTAGTCTTTATTCACTTCAGAGATTTTGCACTGTACTTAGTAGCATGTGTTCACTAACAATGCAATTTATGTATTTTCTAGTGTATAATGTGTATTTATCTATAATACAGTATCTTATAAGTTATAAAACGTGATATGATTATAATCTATGGATTGTAAAGTCTCCTGAACTAAGATAACTTACAATTCTTTTTCACATATAATTTGTATAGTTCACATGAATACAGACTCTAGGGAATGGGGACTAAAGCTACAGTGCAATCAACAGGTCTTGTCATTCTAAATAAGAATATAATATAGTTTTTGGGGTGGGGATCTTTGCTGTCTTTTGAGGTAATCAACGATAACTTATATGAAAGGGTGGGGATGATCCACAAAGACAAACACCTAGAGTGCGGTGATTAGATTTGTCACGCCAAATAATATATAGTTTAAAGATGAGGATCTGTACTGTTTATAAAGCTAGGTCTTATACTAGATAAGAATATATATATATATATATATAGGTTTAAGGTTGGGATGTGTACTGTTTTCGAGATAATCAACTATAACTGATATGAGGGTGTTAAATATGACCCTTTGCAGCAAATATCGATAGCGCATTGAATATATCTGCTCGGGAAA